>JAIFOV010000043.1:0-180756 GCA_020654155.1 Novius pumilus
CAGGATCGATCTTTTGTAAGCAATGAGTTTTCCATTGACGATTCCGGTAATACTCAATGTATTAAACAGTTATTAACGATGAATATTCTACTAAGAATTCCTGTAACACGCAAAGGAATCAAAAATTTCATGTAACTACATAGATAGTCCTGCAATGAGCGATGGAAAATATTGTACGTTTTTTATGACTTCTTGGAAAGGAGCACCGCCGACGTCAGAAATGATTACTTAGTATACTTAGTATAGGATTTTATTCCTGCACTAATAAGAGATTTTTACTCTCTTATCATTACTGGATTGAAAACTTTATTTTCTAATGGATTCATGTTAGGAATCGGTTTGTATTTACCACAGGAAATTCCTTTTGTCGTTCTTTTTACTGGAAATTCCGTTTATGAGTACCAAATTCCTGCGATAAATACAGCTAAATTTCTTTGAGTGTGGAACCAATCAAATTCACGAACATCGATCTACACGAATTAAGATACGCCCAACATAAGTTACAAGAATTCGACGAACAGATTCAACAGCAGCTAAATAAGCCGTACATCATCAAACAATCCTCGTGGTACACCACCTTAATCAAGATTCTTCTTGGACTTCTAGCCGCAATAATTTCCTACAACTTTCTCAAATGGTGCATAATTGTACGACTATTAAAGAATCTCCTCTGCTGCACACGAGAACTGAAAGCAATCGAAGTTTCTCCATGCCTCCAAATATTCAACCAATGTCATAGGAAGCCAGTCCAGCACCCCATCGAAGTTTACTACAAGTCCGAGAGAAAACCAGAAGAAGACGAAGCCACTTCAACCGATTCGCTAAGACGATCCAAACGACTCCAGAAGAAGATATTAGTGAATCAAAACTAGTGAAGTGAACTGAACTCTAAAGTCGCTATTGTTTTAATCGTATTTTTAATTTTTTTTTAACTTTCAATTTTTTAATTTTCTCTTTTATTTAAAATGTATCGAAAATTTTCCTAAGGGGGAAGTGTTGTACAACTCCTAAACAATGCGTTCATTATGCTTAAGAATATGCTTAGTTAGCAATTTTGGAAATAGTATAAATAAGACTGCCATGAACGCGCGCGCCTAGTTCAGATCTATTATTCACGTTGTCAAGATCATTCGTTGTGACTTCCCCGATAATAAACGTAGTCAAACGTTCTTCGTATTTATCTTGCGTGCTTCCAATAAGTGATTGTCGTAAAATCAAATAGTTACGGAGCTACTATCTAAAAGCTTCCCTGGTGTCAGAAAACAAAAACTTTTTTGAAAACTCATTGTGTGTATTGAGGAATACAATAATACACATATAGTAAACACAATTTTTGTCTAAAACTTTTTTCAGTGTATTGAACGATTTGACCGTGGAAAGTGTGATATAAAATCTAGTTGGAAATAAATCGTGAATGCAAATGTGATCGGAATGGAGTGAATATTTCCTAATACAAATTCGACCACGAAATGTAAATAAATCGCTTGTTTTCTCGTCGGATGAATTCAGCGATAATAAGCACCTGCTGATACGGTATTAAATGAAACGAGATTATATCTCGGACCCCGAAATGCGACAAGAAAGAAAAGAACCGAATTATAGGATTTAACTTGTCCGAAATCCTAAATATTTGAAATGCATAACAAATTGTTAAATGCCGTTCTGAAATTATCCGGCCGAAGGACCGTTTTATGTTGCCGCACGAAATTGAAAATAATGTGGACTGTATGATCTTTGGCGACACATAAATTGATGTAACTAAACGGAAAGACCGGAGCGAAGGCGATCGCATACAATTTTAAGTTATGCAAGTTTTGTCACTAACCTGGAGCTTCTTGATAGAGATGCAGTGTACCCTGTCGGTGAAAAAGGCGATCTTGCTGTCGTCGGCTCTAGGAACATGGACTCGAAATCCTACTTGCTCTTACGTCTTGTCGCGACTTCTTTCGGAAACCGTATGCGTCTCGAACGCGCGTAAAATTGAACCCGATAAGAAAAATGAAAAGTAAACCGAAACTTCTAATCTTGGTGCGTGCAGCAACACTTATGTTCCCAAGATATTCAAAAAATTGATTACAGGGTAATTTTTCACTTATTTCTAACCCCACAATTAGATTCAACTTTTTTTTAACTATGTATGCATTGAATAGGTACGTGTTGAAAGGAACTTTTACTGAAAAATGCAAGATAACTTTTTGATTGACACTTCAAAACCCCATTTTAATGGACAAGGCCAACCTATATTATAAATGTTGCATATTATTTTTGGTTCAAGAACGAATTTTTTTGACTACACGTGAGTTCTCACGACGGTATTGAATTACTTTTCGGTTATCGTTTGGATTTATGATATATTCACCACTAAACTCACAATAAGGCTTAGCTCCGACATGGAACTTTTTAATTTGCCAATAGTTTTCGCGAGAGCGCACCGACATGAGAAATCAAATCGTTTGGTACCGATAAGCGCGCAGACTAGGAACTTTCAATTTGTTTTTTGTTTTTGCTATAAGAAGTACCACGGATTTTAGATCGCGAACACAACAAAAAACTCTGTAAAGATACTATTCTATAATCTCTTTTTATTTTCTATGAATTTGGTTTCTATAGTAACTTCTTGGTTATTAAAAATAACTTGTCATTTTATGAAATTACCTTTGTACATAAAATCTTGTTAGCACTAAATAAAACCACGAAGTATTTCTTAAACATTGTATTTCCATTATGTATCGAACAGCAAAAACTTAAAATGGTAGCAGAGAAGAAAAAGATCCGTTATTTTTGAGGTGAAATGTTAAACTCCTGCAACTTACGACGATGCCGAAAACAACATATCACATCGAACCTTTGGATGAGGATAACTATGATACCTGGGCGATACTAGCAGAAGCCGTGCTAGTCAAAAACAAGCTTTGGAAGTATGTAACAACCGCACCTGCAAGTTCGAGTCCCGATGAACTTGACAGCGACAGAGAAGCCAGGTCAGAACTCATACTACTGACTGCTGACTACTGACTACTGCACTTTCACAACTTAAGGACATCAAAAAATGCACTACTGCGAACTCCCTGTGGGATAAATTAAAGGAAATACATGCAAGCAAAGATCCGGCTAGAAAAGCCACTCTTCTCAAACGGTTAATATTAACTAAACTTGAAGACAACAATGTTCGTGAGCACCTCAACAAGTTTATGGACACAGTAGACAAGTTAGCAGAAATGGATGTAGACATAAATGAAGATCTACTCACAATCCTGATGCTGTACAGTCTTTCCTCGGAATACGAAAACTTTCGTGTAGCTATGGACTCACGTGACATTCTACCGAAGCCTGAGGAACTGAAAATGAAAATTATTGAAGAGAGCGACGCTCGACATCGTGACGTTGAAGTCAGTCCGCCATCACAAGAAGAAGAAAACGCACTTTACGTTTTTTGCAAAATCTGTAAGAAATCAGGATACAAAATCTTTGACAAGAAGACGCACAAGACTTGCACTAACTGTTGGAAGAAGAAAAATAAGGGCTCAAATTCAAATCCTAAGAGTTCCTGCTTCGCTGAAGAGTGCTTCCTCACTTCAAAACAAAACAACCAGAACGACTGGATACTGGATAGCGGCTGAACCTCTCACATGACGTTTCAACAAGAGTACTTCGAAAACATAACTACAGTTTCGAGAAAACTCAACTTTGCTTCAGAACAGTACTCAACTGAAATCAAAGGTGAAGGCAGAGTACTATTAAAAACTAAACGTGGAGTCACTGAACTCAAGAACACTCTGTACGTACCCTCACTTTGTAAAAATATTCTCTCACTGCCTAAAATGACAGAGTATGGACATTCTGTAACCTTTAAAGAGGAGAAAGCGTTCGTACGCAACAAGACGGGAGAACTATTTATGACTGCACAAAAATGTCAACACAGTGGTCTCTACTACGTCAAGGCTCCTAGAACAACCGAACGTTTGGAGATTGTCTACAGTGACGTATGCGGTCCTATCACACCTTCTAACGGAAAGAACCGTTACTTCAACACTTTCGTAGACGATTACAGTAGATATGGACGTGTCTACTTTATGAAAAACAAGTCAGAAGTTCTAAATCACTTCAAGACCTACAAACAAGAAATGAGAAACTATACTGGAAATAAAATAAAGCACTAGCAAACAGATAACGGCACAGAATATGTCAACAGCAAATTTCAAGCCTATCTACAGGAAAATGGAATAGCAAGACGTTTATCCGCACCCTACACAGCACATCAAAACGGATTAGCTGAACGTAAAAATCGCACGTTATTAGAAAACGCCAGAGCAATGCTTATAGACGCCAAAGCACCAATGTTTCTATGGGGAGAAGCCATAAACACGGCAAACTATTTATCCAACAGAAGCATAAACAGTGCTATAGAAAACAGAACGCCATTTGAGAAATGGGTCCTAAGAAAACCATGCGTCAACCATCTCCACACCTTTGGAATGAAAGCATTTGTGCTCGTGAAAGGTCGATCTAAAGGTCCTAAATTTGCACCTAAAGCGACTCCACGAGTTTTTGTTGGATACCCAGACACCAGCAAAGCATACAGGATATTTATTCCTAAGAAACGAAAAATAGTCATTTCCAAAGACGTAAGAATTGTCCAAACAAAGTATTACTCAAACACAAACGGAACTTTTGACAATCTTACCCATCCTGTTTCGAATACTCCCGAAATTGAAGTGAACATTGACAACAGTCAAGAACAAAGAACTTCAATTCCAGATCCTCCAGATTCCACACAAGAAATTGATCAAGAAGATGACACGGATGATGAGCACCAAGAATTCTATGAAGTTCCTAATCACGATCCTGAACCAGAATCAACTGAACATGAACATGAAAACGGAATTCAGCCTGAACCTGTCGTGGAGGAATACAATCTGAGAGACAGATCAGTAATACAGCGACCCCAGCGGTATGATGACTTTGTACTGGAAACTGTAGCTGAAGTAGAAAACCTACTGAAGGATCCAGAAACTTTCAAACAAGCTATGGAATCTCCTTACAAAGAAAAATGGCTGAAAGCTACGCTGAGTGAGATTAATTCACTTCATGAAAATCAAACATGGGACTTAGTCGATTTGCCCAAAGGAAGAAAAGCACTACCTTGCAAATAGATTTATAAATTGAAAACGAATCCAGATGGTTCTATCGATAAGTTCAAAGCAAGGGTAGTAGTTAAAGGCTACTCGCAACGACAAGGTGTAGACTACGACAAGATGTTTAGTCCTGTGGCTCGCCTCAGCACAATACGAGCAATCCTAGCAATTGCAGCCAAAGAAAATTTGACATTGCGACAATTTGACGTTGCAACTGCCTTCTTAAACGGATTAGTCCAAAAAGAAATTTATGTCAAACAACCTGAAGGCTTTCGTGACGGAACCAAACGAGTCTACAAACTCAAACGCAGCTCATATGGACTGAAACAGGCACCGCGTTGTTGGAACTCATGCATAGCTGAATTTTTGGAGAAGGTTGGTTTTCAACAAAGTGAAGCAGATCCTTGCCTATATGTCAGAATTAAAGGACAATCTAAAGTTTTGATCGGATTATATGTCAAGGACGGACTGGTTGCACATAATTCGACTGCAGCTGGAGATGAATTTATAAAAGAATCGAAAGCCAGATTCAAGATCATCACAAAACCAGCTTCCTACTTCTTAGATATGGAAACAAATGCCTGTGATAACCGCACTATCACAATCTCTCAAAAAGCCTACACAAAGAAAGTGCTAGACAAGTATGGAATGACTAATTGCAAGTCAGCACCAACTCCTATTACAAAGGAAAACGATTTGGAATATGAAGAGCAAACTAATGGAAAGTTTCCTTATAGACAAGCCGTTGGTGCTCTGTCCTACTTATCAGTCGGAACTAGGCCAGACATCTCATATGCTGTTGGTGTTGCGTCTAGAAACCTTGGAGCACCTGAGAAAAAAGACATTGCATTAGTGAAACGCATATTCAGATATCTGAAGGGAACGCAAAACAAATGTCTGACATTTACGGCGAAGTCACCTCCACATTTAGTGTGCTACAGCGATGCAGATCTTGCTGGAGATCAAGCAACCGGACGATCAACATCTGGCTATGTCTGTCTTTATTCCGGAGCCGCGATAAGTTGGAGAAGCCAAAGACAATCCACCGTTTCGATCTCATCAGCAGAGGCAGAAATAATGGCTGCAAGTGAAGCTACGCAAGAAATATTATGGCTGAATAGCTTACTAAAGGATTTAGTCTCCATAGAGAAACCAATACTCTATGTGGATAATGAATCGGCTGTGAAACTTTCTCACAATCCAAAATATGAGTATCACAAGCGTACTAAGCACATCAAGATTAAACATCTCTTTGTACGTGAGTGTGTCACCAACGGAGAACTACTTGTGAAGCTAGGTCCATCAGTCACGGAATTGGCGGATATGCTTACCAAGCCAATATACGGTCCAAGACTTGAAGATTTAAGTAGACGAGTTGGACTTAATAGAATTAAAAAAAAACAAAAAATTCTTGAAAGTTCGGAGGGTGTAAAGAGACTATTCTATAATCTCTTTTTATTTTCTATGAATTTGGTTTCTATAGTAACTTCTTGGTTATTTTAACTTGTCATTTTATGAAATTACCTTTGTACATAAAATCTTGTTAGCACTAAATAAAACCACGAAGTATTTCTTAAACATTGTATTTCCATTACGTATCGAACAGCAAAAACTTAAAAAACTTCCATATTCTTATTGAAACCACAGCATATAAACAAAACAGCAGATCGAGTCTAGGTGGAAGGGGAACTTCGTACCGATCCTATTGAGAATGTCCCCTAAATGGTTGCGCTGTCAGTGGCGCTTCAGTCGATGGGACAAAGTTTCGTATTCGCTACTAAATCCGTGCAAATACCAGTGGCGTAGTGAGTTATTAAAATAAAAAGTTGCATTGTGATGGGATCAAAACAGGGAGGTAGCAATTGTGCGACAAAAAAGTGTAAAATCCGATCTGGAGATGAAGGGATTCATTTCTTCAGATTCCCAAAAGATATAAGCAGGTTTGTAAAGAATATGGGTAAGTTTTTGTAAACTCAGGATTCTTCCTGCATTATGGCGGCGCAATCGCACTTTCGTTAAGCCGCTCCAAACAGATTTTGTCCCAAAACATAATCAAGCAGCATCAGAGGGAAGTTACGAAATCGATTTGAAGCCAACTTTTGACATGCACAATTTTAGCGCCTTTTTTTTTGTATTGCACCTCATTTTTATTACACCTCAGGTAGTGACGAAAAGAAGAGTGACGGGGTGTTCGAGGAGACCCGGCTTCCCCCGAAACGAGTATCCTAAATTTTCATTGCATTAAAAATATCTTGGATTCAAAATCTGCACAAATAATTTTACTAACATCGTAAATCTAAAAGATAACCGACAAGTTATTCAACACTCGTCTTGATTAGTCAAAACAATTCGTTTAACGAAACAAAAATAATATGGAACCTATATTATAAAACAAGATCAAAAATGTTTGCTTATGAGCACTTTTTATTGAATCTCTAATTCCTATTCATCAGGTATATCATAAACAGCGACAATCAGCGAATTAAGCCATAAAATGATAATTTGGAAAAATGAATAAAGTGCATGTATATACGAACGGGTCCATAATTTTCCTTGAACCGTTCGGTCACATCTCAATTATATTTGCCTTAATGCGATTCTGTAACTGCAACCATTGGAGGGGATCAAAGTCATTGAAAGTGAGTTTCTCGAATGCAGGGAGATTTTAAAGACTCGGACTGCTGTTTTGTTTTTATGCTGTGTTGAAACGTAGTACATATTCGAATATGCGGATGCATTCCCTCACTCCCCAACATAAATTCAAAGTTTTTGCATCGAACTCTCAGAAATTATCCGGAAAAGTTTTTCATTTATTATCGGATGAATGTTGCAAATTTTGGCTATATGTATATGAATAGAATTTATTCAGACGTGATTCTATTGCATAATTTCTTTTATGTGAAAACAAATTGCCTATTTAGCACTACTGCCTGTTTACGCCTATAAATTTAGAAACTCTAATAAAAAAGGAAAAATGAATTATCTCTTTGACTTCGACCGTCGTCGATACATATTCAAATCATTGAGCTGCGAAAAAAAAATGATTATGTTGTCTTTTAAGAACGTACGTTTATTCGTACTATTTCGTGAATTATATCTTGAAAAAGAACCGGCGTATCATTTTTAATCGAATCTGAATTATGGGATAAGTTTCGTTCTTTATGGAAAGTCGAGTTACTTCCTTCTTAATTAGATCAATTTATTATTTGATCGTAAAATCGTTTTAACGTCCATGTAAAAAATTATGGGGGAATTATTGCTTCACATATTTTTAATTTTCAAATCTACGGAACCAGAAAGATATTACGTTCAGAACAAGCTGAGATACTCTTTCAATATCAAACTTGAATGAAAAATTTTTCGAATAAGAATTATTTCCTTCCATTTTAAATGAGTTATTTATTAGCGAACGGAAAGAAACTAAAAAGTTTCAAGTCCATGTCGGCGCGGATACATCTGATTACATGTAACAAAAACCGATTGAAGGATTTAAAATTAGTGTCAGGTCACAAACTTTATAATCGCTAAACCGCTCGAATCGTATGTCGGCGTGCTCTCATATAAACGCATAGGACACAAATCAGTTGAAAGACTGAAAATCGCATGTCGGCGCTAGGTCTTAGGCCTAATTTTAAATCCTTCAATCGGTTTGTGTCACACGTAATCAGATGTATCCGCGCCGACATGGGCTTGAAACTTTTCAGTTTATTTCCCTTCGCTAATAAATAAGTCATTTAAAATGAAATGAAATAATTTTTATTCGAAAATTCTTTTATTCAAATTTGATATTGGAAGTGTATCTCTCCTTGTCCTGAAAGTAATACTTTTCTAATTCCTCAAATTCAAAAATTGACAATATATGAGCCAATAATTCCCCTTATTAATTCTTATATGGATGTCGAAACGGTTTTACGATCAAACAATAAATTGATCTAACTTAAAAGGGACCTTTCATGAAGAACGAAACTCATCGTATAACTCGGATTCGATTGAAAATGCTGCGGCGGTTCTTTTTCAAGATTGAATTGACGAAATATTACGAATGAACGTGCTTATATTTCTACGTTCCAAAGACACAATAAACAATTTCTTCCGCGGTCATAGGAATTGAATATGTATCGATGGCGATCGAAGTCGAAGAGACAATTTATTATTCCTTGTTTAGAGTTCGTAAAAAGGCAGACGTGTGAAATAATTTTTTTTCACAAAAGGGAAATGATACAATAGAATCACGTCTCAATATATTCTACGTATTCATAAATAGCCAAAACTTGCAACATTCATCCGATAATAAATAAAAAGCTTTTCTGGATAATTTGTCCTTTCAATTTACGTTGGGGAGTGATGGAATGCATCTAAAGTTTTTTTCAATTCTTATTCGTCTCCGAATTACTACGTTCTATTGGTTCGAGAACGAAAACAGAACTAAGAATGTGGGTATTTTGTTGTGTTCGCATTAAAAAATTGGCAGTACTCCTTATCGCGAAAACAAATAACAAATTGAAAGTTCCTAGTCGGCGCGCCCGTCGATGCAAAACGATTTGGTTTCTCATGTCGGCGCGCTTTCGCGAAGAAAAACCAAACTATCGCCAAATCAAAAAGTTCCATGTCGGCGCTAAGCCTTAGTGTATCGATATTTTTTCTATTAAGCAGTCGCTTATTAAAAATCGCTTATTGTGAAAGATTAATTTTTTGGACATTTGAAAACATTCATTTTTATCGTTTTAACCTTAATTGAATATCAAAATGTCCTATAATCGTGATAAATGTTGAAGGATGTTACGTAAATCGAGAAAATAGTGATTTATCTCTATTTCGTTTTTCTCGGCCTTCAATACACTCAAATAGTTTTAATAAATGGATAGAGAGATTAAGCAAACCACAATTTTTTGCTTACATGGAGGAACAGCTATATCCACTGCAAATATGTTCTAGACATTTTAAAGACGAAGCTTTCGAGAATTGTTCAGAGCGGAAGTTGGTAGCAAGAGGTACTCCAAGCATATTTCACTCATGTGCGAAAAATCCAATTGTTATGAAAATGCGCACTTTAAAAGTCAATGAAATTTCTGATAATCCGTACACATGTAACTTTAATTCGTTTTTAGAACCACCAACCGAAATCTTAAAATCTGATGTTCGT
Source organism: Novius pumilus (assembly GCA_020654155.1). Lineage (NCBI taxonomy): Eukaryota > Metazoa > Arthropoda > Insecta > Coleoptera > Coccinellidae > Novius > Novius pumilus. Next base: position 10,279 of record JAIFOV010000043.1, read on the forward strand.
CCATGTAATCCAAATCGTTTCAGTAGAATATGTTTCACCGAAAATACTGTTTTATCGCCAAATCTATTCGTTCATTCGTGGAAGATGGTACAGACTTGAAAAAAAACCTTCTGCTCACCCAAAAAGTCTTTTTCTGTTCTTAAAAAACGTATAGCATATTTAGAACGGTGGAATCGAATTTTAACCAAAACATTGAGTAAATATAAAACAATAGTGTGTAAACGAAAGAGACAACTTAAAGACATTGACGGACAGAAGCAAAATCTCTCAGATCGAGTGAAATTATTTATGGATATGCAAATTTTTTTATAGTGAGGATCAAAAAGTTTCAAATGAAGAAAAAGAGTGAGCATTGAGCATATATTTTAAAAGTCCGGCATGTTGCAATTATTTGCGAGAAAATTTTATTTTACCTCAGAGAAGTACTATTTCAAAATGGGTTAATAAATTATCATTGGAAACTGGTTTCAATAGTAGGATTATACAGATCTTCCACAGTAAAGTAGAGAATTTAACGACAATTGAAAAACATGTGTTATTTTTATCGATGAAATACAAATCAAACCACAAAAAACATATAATGAGAAACTCGGTTTCAAAAAGGGTGTTGAAGATTTGGGTCATTTGGGATGAAAAAAAGGTATTGAAAACCATGTCTTAGTATTATGATAAGAGGATAAGAATTATAAGATTCCGTTTTGTTATTTTTCTTCTAAAAATTCCATACATGCAAATCAGCTCTTCATTTAAATTACCGATTGTGTTAAGATTACGTTCGATATCGGTTTGCAAATTTACGCCATTTACATGCGATCAGGGAGCAAATAATCGAAGTGTTTATGGAAGAAATGGATTTTGTATTGATCACAGAAATCTTATCATTAATGTCGCTTGGCAGAAAATTGCATGTTTATATGATGTTCCACATTTAATTAAATCAATACGAAACAATTTTCATTCGAAAACATTTTTCAGGATTAATAACTAAATTGTTTCATGGAAAGATATTTTGTTGACATATAAAATTGACTGTGGCAAAGGTAAGGCAAGGAGCATGGTTAAATTAAAAGACGACCATTTAATTCCGACCAATTTTAAGAAACTGAAAGTCTCTCTAGCGACGCAAGTATTTTCCAGAACAGTTTCAGCCGCTTTTTTAAAAGCTCTAGGAACAGGGGAATTAAAATCTAATACGGCATTCAACACTGGAATTTTTTAAAAAGAAGTCAACGATTTATTTCTTCTTAATGTTACTAATTTGTCTTACAAGGCTCTTGCTAAAAATCATTCTACTCCAGAAGTTGATGGCCATTAGTTGGTTAGAAACTTGGTGTATGCCAAATGATGTTCAGGGCAAACGTCATTCTACTTCGCCTTGCTTCTTAGGAATAGCTCCTTAGGAATACAAAAAACTGTTAGAGGTATTTTATCGATTTGCGAAATGTTCCGAGAAGAGTCTGAAATATTATATCTTTTAACATCTCATTTGAATCAGGATTCATTAGAATTTTTTTTTTTGAATATTAGACAAGGTGGTGGTTACGTACGTAATCGATCGGTGAAACCATTTAGAGAAAATTTTCAAAAACTTTTTCATTCTTGATTTTCATACCAATCTAGGCAAAGTAATTGTAAATCTGATAACACTCGAATTCTATTCGTGTTCTATTCGGATTTGCAGCAGAAAAATGATCCATTAAATCCTATTTCTGTTCCGACTTACGCTTCATTCGTAGATTCGAATAATTCTGATGAAATTCACGAATATGAAGAATTGAATTCAGAACATATTTCAGATTTTATTAATGAGCCTTTGAAATTAGAGACCTATGCAGTCAGATATTTTATACGGGCTGTAGTGCACAAATTTTTGGGAAAAATTAACTGTCAGAAGTGTAGTTAACGTTTCAAAAAATCCTCAGAAATCATTGAAACAGACAACGAATTTTTGATATTCTTTAGATCGTACCGTACGAAGTCAAATAATTAATTGGGCAGTGGCGGCTCGTGACTTTAGGATTAGGTGAAGCATAAATATATGTATGTAAGAATTCCGTCAACTATTATTTAAAGGATGACTATAAACGCGATGACGATGAGGGAACGCCATCATAGAGGGGCACAGGAGGCATGGTCTTCGATAATATTCCCGAAAGCACGTACCGCAGTTAGTCACATTTGTAACGTTATACCGACTGTACGAATATTGAACGCATAAACCGAGATTTAATTGAGTTAATCATTAAAGACAATTGTATTGTCTCATCAATTCTTACATCAGAAGTGGGATTCACCCGTGTTGTGACAATAAGTGGCGCTAAATCTGACAACTCGTTATTATGGATCAGAAAGGGCATCAACGTGAACGCAGCCGAGACGACTGCGTTATTCAAGACGACGGCAAAGTTGCAATGAACGACGTAACTCCAGAAAAACAATGGCAAGAAACGTTAGTGAACATCTAAGCATCGCAACAGCGACAAATATTAGGGAATTCGGTCGGTGACTGTCGACTGCGATGCACGTGTTTGTCTCCTTGTTAAAAGATAATGCCTGGAGACGTAAATTTATGTGTAAAATGTTGTGACAATTTTGTTGTTAATACTAAGTGTGTTCGGTGCCTTTTTTGCAATGAGGGTTTTCACCCTATTTGTGTTGGAGTTAAGGACGATCAGTATAGAATCCTGTCCCGCAGCGATCAGCTCTCTTGGATATGTTTGGACTGCAAAAGCGAAGCAAATGGTTATCAACGTCAAATTGAGAATCTTCAGACAAACTTGAAATTGATGGAAAAGGACAATGAATGTTTGATGCGTGAAAAATCCATAACAATCAAATATGTATCAGAACTCGAATTCACGAATAAAATTCTAAAATCAAAATTTATCACTGATGAAATTCTAACTGCTAATCAGTTATCGACCCAGGTAACAAAAAATGATGCGATAAAACCGCAGTCATATTCCCAAGCATTGAAGCAAGGACAATCCACATCTGTATTATTTGTACGGTCATTGAACCAAAACATTACAAATACGCAGGTAGAAACTGCGATTAAATCAAAAGTGAAACCAAGTGCGTTGGATGTGAATATCGTTAATACCCTACAAACCATGTCGATATCGGTTTTGTAGTCGTTAGTCGTATCGACAAAGTATTTCATGTAATTTCAAGAATAATTGATTATATTTAGAATAGTAGTAACTGTAATGTTACTGTTAAACCATTTTTGTCGCTCATTTCTGAAAACACAAGCATTGGAACCAATAGTTTAGTTCTAGCGACTCGACATGTCGATTCCAAAACCGATATGCCGGAACAAACGTATATCGGTTTTGAAGTCTTCATCGATATCGGAGATTATAAAAAATGTTTGGCAATATAATCGAATGATAACAAATTTGTGAAGCGTATCATCAAGCCAATTCGCCAATATAATCTTTTATATTAGATGTGTATTCACATCAACATGTGGACGACTCGACATGTCGATTCCATGACCGATACGCCTATATCTCGTTGAAAATGTTCAAGTCCAGGTGTCGGTTTTTCAGTCCGCGCCGATATCGGAAATTATGAAAAATTCTCAGGAAAATACATCAATATATTATAAAAATTATGATAAAAATTTGCACAAAGTTTCATCAAACACATTTGCTGATGTGATTATTTGTATTTCGATGTTTTTCCATGTCAACATGTGGACGACTCGACATGTCGATTCCAAAACCGATATGCCGGAACAAACGTCTAAGTCCGTATATCGGTTTTGAAATCTTCATCGATATCGGAGATTATAAAAATGTTTCGCAATATAATCGAATGATAACAAATTTGTGAAGCGTATCATCAAGCCAATTCGCCAATATAATATATTAGATGTGTATTCACGTCAACATGTGGACGACTCGACATGTCGATGCCATGACCGATACGCCTATATGTCGTTGAAAATGTTCAAGTCCAGGTGTCGGTTTTTCAGTCCGCGCTGATATCGGAAATTATGAAAAAATTCTCAGGAAAATACATTAATATATTATAAAAATTATGATAAAAATTTGCACAAAAGTTTCATCAAACACATTTGCTGATGTGATTATTTGTATTTCGATGTTTTCCACGTCAACATGTGGACGACTCGACATGTCGATTCTAGAACCGATATGCCAATGTCTTTGAAAATATTCAAGTCCGCATGTCGTTTTTTCAGTCTGCACCGATATTGGAAATAGTAAGAAATGTTTCCTCTAGAATACAATTGTAGTAAAACATCTTAAAATGATAATAATAATAATATAAACGCATTTACTAGAGGAATATGTGCGGGGTATTGTACGACTTGAATTGCGCGCCCTTTTCAACTGCATATTTGTGCGCAGTGTGACAGCAGCACACATACGGTGAATCAGTGAACAACTGAAACGTGAATCTGCATACGTAGAGTGTAAAGTGCGAGGAAAGTTACAAAAGCTATTCTGTTAACATACGCTCACCAAAGATACAAAATATTCATCTTTAAAATATTTGAAAGGTAAGCTAACTGCAATTATTTATTCTACATATCTCAATTTTCTTCCGAAAACGGAAAACGATTGCACGTGTTTACACGTGTAAACACGTGCAATCGATACATCCATAATCGATATGTTTACATTTGCTGACAAATATTTACATTTCACACCATACTTACACTAGAAATATTTTTTTCCTGTTTATAAACATTAATATCGGTACAATTTGATAAACTGGCGAGCGAGGCGGCAGCCGCGCGTGAACCTTTGAGGTTCCGCCAAGTACTCTTATTAGTCCAAGATTCGGCTGTCGATTTTGGTGGGGATAAGCTCTCGCGATGAAACATTTTTTAAATGCTTTTTTTGTAATGAATTTTATACCAAAATGAAGGTTGAATCGTACTGATCACGAAAATAACAGACTCACCCACCAAAAATGATCGCTAACAGCCCTTAGGACGATTTAAATTAGCTGCATTTATTGCGTGTTGAGAGATTAATCCCATTGTCGAAGCACGTGAATGCGACAAGGGAAGCCGACGAATTTTTGTTTAGAAACATCAATGAGTGTTTAAGTTACTGTAAATCATACTCCTGTCATGCAAATTTGTTTTTGTTCATTCAATTCTCTGAACATTGCATTCACTCATCGTGCGATATTGAATTTTTATTTATTTTTGAAGTGGCTGTCGAAGATGAAGAAGTGTTTCTTGTGTCATAGCGGTGGTGAATTGAGGGAATTTACCCAAGAAAAATACGAAAAATGCAAGTTAATGTTAACTTTTCGTAAAAAAAAAAATTTTGTGTACAGTGATATAGTACTGAATGATACATCACTGAAAACAGAGGACTACCATATCCGATGTTATAAAAATTTCCATGTCTTAAAAAAAAATTATAAGGAAGAATTTGCAGTTCATTGCCAAACAATATATGTTTTTCACCCTCTTCAAGAACCATTTCCTGCTGAAATTCTATTAGAACATGTATTTTTAACCACTCATTGAGAATGAAATACTTCATCGAAAATAATTGATATCCGTACAAAATATTAATTTCAAACAGGGCTAATCAAAAGACAAATAAGTAGCACGGCAGTAATTTAGATATCAATATCTTGTGATGCAATGAATAAATAATGAGGAATTTATATGACACAAGTATAATGTTACAGTAGCCCAAACAAGCAGAATTGTTTATAAACAGAAATTCGTCGGCTTCCCTTCTCGCATTCACGTGCTTCGACAATGAGATTAATCGCTCAACACGCAATAAATGCAACTAATTTAAATCGTCCTAAGGGCTGTTAGCAATCATTTTTCGTGGGTGAGTCGGTTATTTTCGTGATCAGTACGATTCAACCTTCATTTTGGTATAAAATTCATTACAAAAAAAGCATTTCGCTTATAATATCGAAAAAAACCCACATCTTTAAACCTGGCAGCCCCTAAGTTGCGGCCGGTTTTGATCAGGCAGCCTACGTTTTTTGGAATCCTTATATTATTCCCCATCGAATGGTGCTAAACTCATTGCGAAATCTTATCACCACTTTTTTCGTAAATTTGTGCAGGTTAGATAATTAATTTAAGGTATTTGCAGCCAGTTTTCGATAGGCAGCCCAGGTGGAATGTACTATATTCACAATAATAATAAAAAAATGTTTCATTGCGAGAGCTTATCCCCACCAAAATCGACAGCCGGATCTTGGACTATATGCGGCATTTACACTCTCGCCTCGTGACTCGTCAGGTAGTAGCCCTTATCGTGTAGATTTTTAACCGTTTTCGTTTGAAAGACCCACTCAAACCGACACTTCAAATCTGATTTATGAGCTCGCGAGCTCGAATTCGTTGCCACTCGCCCCAACCGCCTAGAGGGCGGTTTTTGGTGCCGTTTTCAAAGGACCACGAAGCGATAAGACGAGTTGCCTTAAATCATTGAGATATGCGTTTGGCGTTTTCATCTATTTCTTCTCATTTTCGATAACAGATTAAAGAAAATTAAAGCAAGCAGATTATTAGTTGCCAGATATGAAATAAATATGTGGTTGAAAACTACATGAAACATTTTTCCCTAAAAATTAGGGTCTAAAAATTGAGATATAGAAGGTATATTTCAGGAATCTTGTCATCAAATTAAAATCAATTTAGAATCGAATAAAAGTACAAATTCTTTTTATCAAATTAATTCTGAAAAATGTGAAAACTTATTGGTACATAAAAGTGAAGAACACAATACATTATATTTGCATCAAACATAACACATAAATAAACATAAACATAAATATTATATGAATTATAAATAACAAAACAAGGAATATAAATTTTGCTTATATTAATTTCAATGGTATCAAGTACCATTAAAGTATATTGCGAATTCATTTCTTACATCTAAAGCATTCTGTGGTGGACGTCTTGCGGTGTTCTGTATTTGCCTTATTGCAGAATTTTGATTTTGTCTTGCAGATGTTTCGTGTGCCACGGTATTATGAACAACAGTATCCAGACTTCCAGGCGGCGTGTAAATATTCTTCGATGTCGTGCTACTCCGAAGGAAGTTGTGCAATAACATGCAAGACATTGTTATCAATATTGCATTTTCTTTTCTAACTTCCATCGGTTTCCTGAAAATTCTGAATACTGTTGTTAAAACACAAAACATTTTCCACAATTACTCGTGTGCTTGACAACTTCTCATTAAATGTTCTTTGCATCGAACCAATGATTTGTTGTCCTGGGTATGGTTTCATTAAATGGCGATTCAAAGCGAAAGCTCCATCTCCCAGGAAAACATACGGCACAGGAGAGTTTCGACTAGGAAGTGGACTGTCTGGTGGAAAATGTATGGTGTCCGTAACAATTTTCTCCCAAAGTACAGTGTTATGAAGAATTTCTCCATCACTTATTCTTCCTTGACCTCCGATATCAGCGAACAAAAATCGATAATCGCTATCGACCAAGGCAAGAAGAACGATACTGAAAGTTCCTTTTGCAAGGACGTTAGAGGACAACGTGTTTTCCATCAATGCACCCCAGGCAATGAGGAAATTTTTTTTTAAAGCCCTTCTCTACATTTACCCACTCTTCAGTACTTTTTGGAAGCTAAAAGAATAATTATTTTTGTAGTTAACACAAAATTAAAAGTTTTTAAATTTCAATAAACAACCAACCATTTAAATAGACAAACAATCTGTTTCAAAATTCGATTAATGAGAAAAATTAATCAGAATATTGGATTTGGTTATTTTTTGAGATTTGTTTGAAAGGACCTACTTTTGCAACATTTTTGAAAAAATGAGTCTTACCTTTATCTGATCTTTCAGTACAATGTTAATCGCTGTGCAGACTTCCCTAACAATTTTTGAAATAGCAGCTGCTGATACTTTGAATAAAAAATGCAAACTTTTATAGCTACCACCAGTCGCTAAGAATCTTAACGTTATGGCTAATCTAATTTTTGCGGGGATAGGTATTCTGAATTTCGTTCTCTGCTTTTTAATGAATGGTTCAATGCGGCTCAGCAAGAAATTAAAATCCGAAGGAGACATTCTACAAAAATTCTTAAATTCTCCAGCATCTTCATTTAACATTTTATTACTTTATTACTTTTTCTTTTCACAAAGCAAAACATAGTCGGCCGAATTTAGTGTAGAAACCGACATAAAATTCCCGGAAATAACAGAGTTGAAAAGGGGCTAATTGTCGTCTCAAATACCTTTCGATCCGGAGACTGTTTTTTTTTTCTTTTCTAGAAAAGGAATAACAAAAACCCAAGAAAAGTATGAGACACATGTCAAATTGGTAAAGGACCGGCGGCATCCCTTATCGCACCAAGTGGGCCTTTAAATACAAGCCGAACTTATGTCGCGGCGGCAAAAATGAACGACTGATGACATACTTACGAGCTCGCCTCGCGCTCGCTCGCGATGGTGTAAACACGGGGTTAGGGCCCTTTCATATTAGGATTCTTGAATCCGATTCCCATAAAATTTGTTTAATAAACAAACGAATTTGGTGCGTTTCATATTACAGATTCTGAATTTCGAACGATTGACGTTGCGTTATCCTCTATTTCTATTATTGTTCCACTTAACGCGCTCGGCTCTCATATAATTATTTACCCATATTTGCGTTCCTTATTCGAGTTTACCAAGAGCAACATGGATGAATTAGAAGTTATAGGTTTGTGGTATTTATTCACGAAAAATAGAAAGAGAAATAGGAAAACTTGGGTACATAAAATAAATCAAGAGCGTGATGAAAAAGATATCGACGTTTGTTACAATACCCCAAAACCTGTTTGGAAAAAATAATATAACTCATCCCTTGCTGAGGGCATATCTCCAATGTTCTGATGACAGACACACGAACAAACGTGAAGAACAAGTCGGGATTAAATTACTTAACACATATTTGTTTTGGTTACTGCGCTCGTAAAGAATTCCGGCGACCGAAAACACCGATCGACGAAATGTTTTTGAATCGCAAGCTCATAAAGAATCTGAATCCTAATGTGAAAAGGTTAATTTGTTCTAACGTAAGTTTTGAATCCGGCTACCGGAGCAAAAAACACAAGAACGTGTCAACCGAGCAATAAAGAATCCCAAAGCTATAAAGAATCGGAATCGTAATCTGAAAGGTTCCATTTGCTGCAACGTAACATTTGAATCTGGGCTACGAGAATCCGATTCACGAATCCTAATATGAAAGGGCCCTTATCGCGTCGGGACTTCAAAGGTCGGCGAAACGTTAATATTAAATAAATAAATGAGGATTTATAATTGTTTGGGAAGATCCAGTTTTATCATTATTTTTAATTTTTAAACTGTATGTATTATCGATAGTGTCATTATTTCAGCAATTTAAAATCAACCGATATATAATGTATATAGCGTACTTTAATACGTATTAAAGGAATTCTGGATAGCATCGGATGCGCAATTTTCATCATTGAAATTGCAGAGGTAAAAAAATGATATCCAAACTTCCTTTTTATTATTGTTATAATTGAAACAGTTAATATTTCGAGTAGAGAAAATTTGAAAATAAATTTTAGAAAAGTCCTTCAGTTTTAAAAAAATGTCATTTTTATTCTGAAAAGGTTTTCTACAACACTGTTGTTCAATTTTCTTTCAAATTAATATATATATTCACATTTTTTAAAATAAGGTTTTTTCATTGTTAGGAAAGTTTCTGAATAATGTCTAACCAAGATAGAGTCTTCTTGGATGGAAAATGGGTTTCGAAATCTTGGTACTATCGATCAACAAAAAAACAAAGGCCAACTCTTCACTTACTTTCTTCATCCGAAAGTGGAAACGAGAGTGATAATGATGAGGGCAGCATCCATCGAATCCATGCAATCACTGAAAATAGCGCTGTTTCCGATAATAATAGTGATAGAGACATTGATGCACGTCGCTATACCGGCTGTTTTGACATTCCTAACTGTACTAGGGATTTAAAATTTTTGCTAACCGATTGGGCATTATGTAATAATCTTACAATGTCTGCTGTTACTCAGCTGCTTCATTTTTTAGAGAGATCGCCTGTCATCAACACAACAATTCTACCACGCGACTGTCGTACTTTATTTAATACACCACGGTCAGTGAAAGCTTCAAAAATGGACAGCGGGTTTTTTTACTATTTTGGATTGAAAAGATGATTTGACGTAGAAAAAAATAAACTTTATATTTTAGAGAATGTCGAGATGAGCGAGATCAAAGTGTCTATCAATATCGATGGTCTAGATGTATATAAAAGTTCTGGAAAAACTGCTTGGCCCATTTTATGCAGAATTTTAGAAGTGCCTGTTGTGATCATTTTTGTAGTCCAATTATACGTAGGGGATAAGAAGCCCGTAAACTGTAACGAATACCTTAGACTTTTTGTTGAAGAATGTAACGAAATCATAGAAAATGGCTTGGTTATTTATGAAAAAAAATTCAGCTTTCGAATTGCATATGGTGCGTTTGATACTCCAGCAAAAGCATTTGTTTTGAATATTAGTGGACACTGCGCCAGAGGCTCATGCTTGCGCTGTAATGTTTATGGAAAATCTCGTCTCTTTCTATGTTCCTGATAGTGAAATGAATAAATTGCGTACCCGAAAATGTGACAAATTTAGAAATGTTGAGTATCGTCATCTGCAAAAGGTTTTAGTATCATGTCAAATCTACAGAAGTTTGATCCAGTATATGACGTGCCTTACGACTACATGCATCAAATTTGTCTTGGAATAATGAAAACTATGATAATGCTATTGCTGAACTTGAAGGATAAAAAGTATAAAAACAAAAATTTGTACTGTCTTAGCTATTTACAAATTGTAGAAATTGATGTTATCATGAAGTTTATCGCAAAACTATGCCCAAACGAGTTTGCTAGAAGGTGCAGACCGATCAGTGACATAAAAATGTGGAAAGCCACGGAATTGCGAATGTTCCTCTTGTACATTGGGCCAGTTGTACTATATGGACAAACAAATGAAATAGTATATAGGCATTTTTTACTTTTGCATTTCGTTATTCGTTTCCTTTGCTCTTCGAAACCAGATTGGACACTTTTAGAAGTGATAAAGTCATTTGTGGTCAAGTTTGTTTCAGGGTACGCTCTTGTTTATGGCAAGCATTCAATAGTAACAAATGTCCATGCTTTGCTTCATATTTGTGACGATGTAAAACGATTCGGTAACCTTAATGAATTCAGTTGCTTTCCATTCAAAAATTATTTGTTCTCTATCCGACGAAAAGTGCGAAGTGGTTCCAATGCATTGCAGCAACTCGTAAACCGCATCGAAGAGCACGAATATTTTGATGGACAAATATATCGAAATCGTAATGCTATTGAGAGTGAATTTGAATTCTGTGGGAAGCATATATCTGGGCCAATTTCTGCTGATTTAAATGCTGATCTTTTTGACCAATTCACTGTCTTGAAAACCAAACACTTCACATTAAATTGTAAAAACAGAAAGGATAGCATTATCATATCCAATGAAAATATTGTTATGCACGCAGCAAATATTTTGCGAGAGAAATGTTCCAAGAAAATATTCGTAATTGGCAGAAAATACGTTGAGGTGTCTAATTTTTACGAATATCCTGCGCCATCTAAGGAGATAGGAATTTACAAAGTAAATCGCTTAGAAAGCCACTATTCACTTATTGATTTTGCGAAAGTATCTCACAAAGGCCAGAGGTGCAGTGGGCCGAAACGTGTTTTTTACCACTTTGTTTCCATTGTTACGAAAGACGAGCATCCTTCGTCCTTAACATTTGTGAAGCTAATACAAGTGAGTTTCATTTTAACATCTTTTGTGTTTGCATTTGGTATTTTGTTTGAATTCATATTCATGGCTTGTTGCCAAGAAACATCCTTGTTATTAATATCCGTCACAACTGTGAAAATTCATGCAGACGTAAACACACGTATGCAACAAGCTGCACCTCCGTTGTACTGACGAGGCCAGAGGTGCAGTGGGCCGAAACGTGTTTTACCACTTTGTTTCCATTGTTACGAAAGACGAGCATCCTTCGTCCTTAACATTCGTGAAGCTAATCCAAGTGAGTTTCTTTTAACACATCTTTTGTGTTTTGCATTTAGTATTATATATATATATATATATATATATATATATAACAGAGATATTTCTTGGCAACAAGCCTTGAATATGAATTTAAAGACGAGCATCCTTCGTCCTTAACATTTGTGAAGCTAATAATCCAAGTGAGTTTCTTTTAACATCTTTCATGTTTGCATTTAGTATTGTATTTAAATATATATATATATATATACAAGAACAAATTAATTAATTCCACTTATGTTGTATGAACGAATTTCCTTTGATAACGGGCGTGTGGATAATAAATCACAAAATCAGGTGGTGAACATTTATTCTTTGTCGACGTTTCGAACCATCACTGGATCTTCCTCAGGACTCTAGATTACAATTTGGATCACTGATAATGCCGCACAAGAATCAAACAAGTCTTACCGAATAGTGTAATCCACTCCGAATAAAAACTTGAATCACTGAACGATAAAACCGCAATAATCTCATTCAATTAATTTAAAAAAACCAAGTACGTCAAAGTAACCGCACTAGTCATCAAAAGCTACAACAAATGGCCGACAAGAAGGAGATATCATAAAATAATAAACCGCCAGAAGAAACGACAAATGTCAATGTCGATTAAAATCATACGAAACTTATCGGAATCACTGGCTACCTGGGTCAGCCGAAAAACGCATGCGAACCTGCTGTATGCGTCCGATTCAATATCAAATATGCATAAATATTTCTTATTTTCTCTACATCTCTTCGATGGTTAACTTTGCAACTGGAGAACGTTTGATGTGGCTGTTTCAAAACAATCGCTTGTATACATTTTTTCAAAATCTAGAATCCTGACAGAATCGAAATCAAATAGATGACCAGTCCAAAACAATGGTCAGCCATAACACATCACATTCCTCGATCTCTTTATATCACTCTTATGTTGGACTAATCGTTTCTTTAATTGTTGCGACGTCTGACCGATATATTCACCATCACAAGACCCACACGGAATACTATAAACAACTCCACTATATTTGTTCTTATCGTTTATCCTTCACCGATGATATATATATATATATATATATATATATATATATATATATATATATATATATACTATATATATATATATATATATATATATATATATATATATAAATCCTGAACCATTGCTGCGTCCGTACAAAGTTGCGACCTTATCGCGTCCCCAAGAAATACTGCAACTATCTAGGATATTGTAGGATATACTGGTTCGACTTTGAATTTAGTAACTCAGCCCCTATATATCTTAGCGATATCTTCATTTTTTCAGATATACAAATTCTCAGATAATCACCCGCATATTTGTTTGCGTCCTTATAAAGACCACCTTATCAGCTCCGTATATTGGTTGCACCATTCGCTACTGCGTCCGCGCAATGTTGCCGCGGTTGACGGACGCGATAATGATATGACTCGTCTATTTATCTATATTTCAATTATATACTGGCTGACTCAAAACTAATTAGATAACTTGAGAGGTGTTATTGGTAAGTAGAGAAATAAAAAACCTTTTCATTAACATAATAAACAATAATCAATTTTTATTTTATGAGCTATTAAATTTACACATTTCAAACTGAGAATGTTTGTATCATTACTTAGAAAATCGATTTTAGTAATAAAAGCAATTTCAATTGAAAAATGTTGCACTTTGTGCATCCCTATACATATCCAGAATAATTTTAGGAAGATGAGAGTGGGTTAGAGGTTCTCAGAATCTACACTGCTGGCCACTATAAATGCAACACCCTGAAGAAGTATGCAAATAATATAAATTTACAACAAGCATTAGCTGAGGTGAGATATGAAGATGATTAGAAATTTCAGCGCATCCGGCATCATCGCGCGCCTGTAAAGCGCCTCCTCAAGGCGCTCTTTGAAGGCTTGGAGATTTTGACAGTTTCAAGTACAGCAATTGTGTTTTCTTGTTTTTTTCCAAAAGCGATAAATTATGCCTCGTAGGAGACAACGACCATCTTTTGATCAAGTATCCGAGCTTGACAGAGGAAGGATAGTGGCATACCGAGATTGTGGCTTGTCTTTCAGTGAAATCGGTCGCCGTGTTGGACGAAGGCAAACAACTGTGATGCGGATATGTGATCGTTGGGTGCAGGAGAATTATGACAGACAGACGTGATCGACCGCATCGACCTCAGTGTATGCACTGTAATGACAGGCAGATGATTCGCATGGCAGTGACCGACCGCTCAGTCACATCCCAAACCATATCACGCAGATTCAGTCTGTAACGTCATCCAGTGTCTGCGCGTACCATTCGACGTCGTTTACAGCAGAATGGTCTGTCCGCAAGACGTCCGTTGCTTTGTCTACCTCTGACGCGGAACCACAAGACGTCTCCGCCGCCAATGGTGCGATGAAAGAAGGATGTGGACGACAGAATGGATGAAATTCTCTTTACTGACGAGTCACGTTTCTGTGTACAACACCACGACGGTCGGATTCGTGTCTGGGACACCGTGGAGAGGATGTTGAACAGCTGCATATATACACCATCAAACTGGTCCTGCACCGGGTATTATTATGGTATGGGGAGTATCGGATATCTCTCTCGCCTCCTCTTGTACGCATTGCCGGTACTTTAACCAGCCAGCGCTACATCTCCGAGGTGTTGGATCCAGTTGTCCTTCCCTTATCTTCAGGGCTTCCCAACAGCCATATTTCAACAGGATAATGCACGGCCACACGTAGCACGCATTGTCAAGGGTTCTTCGTCAATCACCAGATTGAATTGCTTCCCTAGCCGGCGCGCTCTCCGGACCTTTCGCCGATAGAAAACATGTGGTCCATGGTTTGCTCAACTTGACTGACCCAGAGTTCATCCCCAGCTATCACACCAGATCAACTTTGGCAACGATGTGAAGCTGCTTGGTCTGAGTGATTTTAAGAGCATATTCAAAGTCTCTTTGACTCAATGCAAAGACGATGTGGCAGCTGTGATCTCCAACACTGGCAGCTACTCTGGAGTACTGATTTTGGGGACACCTTCATAAAATGCTGTAGAATTTAATCATTTCTTAATTGGTCAAGATATTTACCTAAAAAATAAATTTTGTTGTGATATCTCTTGTTTTTCTTAGTGTTGCAATTTGGGTGGCCAGCAGTGTATTATGAGGATAAGTATTTCAGAATAAATCTCCCCATTCACTTTAGTTTAAGTCAAAATCAGAATACTCAATGTTATTGAAAGTGGTTTTCGAACTGTTACTCCCAAATTCCTGTAATAACATAGCTTTTCTCAAATCCTGTGTATCATAGAAAGATTCAAAATTTCCAAATGTTTATCATGATGAGGAATATTCATGAGACACAAGTATGGTCGAGTTAGAATATTGATTTAAACAAACAATGAAAATTATTTCTAAATATATTAGCTACAAGTGATGTAATAAAGCCAGACAAAGAAAAAATTTTTAAATGAATAAGATAAACAAATACTTATTTCGTTTTGCTATGACCGTTCTGGATGAAAACTTTTATTTTACCCAATAACTTTAATGATGGTCATAGATTGACAGCCAGTTTTCAGATTTCAAACTTGAAATACTTTCCAGTTTCTTGAGAAATATTATATGAACTGGACTTTCATCATTGACAGTACTTCAATTTCGATGATTATTTTTAGAATTGATTATTAATTAATCTCAAAATTCAAGAAACAATTGCGAAAATTCTTGGAGGTGTACAAACAATAGTTATGAAAAGAAAATTAAATCTATCATTTCTGTATTTATTCAGCAAATCATTAAAGCGAGTTAAATAAGTATGATTTACTATGTAAACATCGTTTGGCAAAGGTTCATGATGAACATTCATTCGAAAGATACTTCAATTCAGTGAATCTGTAGCAAATTTTTCAGAAATTTGTATTGGTTTTCGGAAATAACATTGATTTATCAGTCCAAGTTTATCAAAAGCAAACGCAATAATTCGATAACTTCATTTTTAGACGGAATCAAAATTGGAATAATAATTTTGTTAATAACTACTTGTTGTTTTTAAAATAGTTGCGGATAAGAACTTTTGCATTGATTAAATTGAATAACTTATACCCATTTTTATTATGTATGTAGTCCAGTCTACATAGTTGAAGTAAGTGAAAATATGAGGAAACAAAATCATAATGATCGACCTTTCGATAATTATCACCTCTCGGTGAAAGAGGGTTTAAAATTGATTTCGCAGCGAAAAAAATTCGTAGATTACTTGTCATTTTGTCAACAAGTTCGCTAAAAGTCAATTCTCCCGCATTTCATAGCTCTATCCCACTTGAGTTTCAAAATTTCCCGCGTTTTTTGTTCGCCGTGTTTCCTATGCAGCTCTAGCGGATACCTGCTCGTCGGATCGGCGACCCTATCGTAAATTCCCGACCGAAAGGGAACGAAAAAAAAAATCTTTCCGCTATCCCACAACTTGGCGGGAATTTTACTTGAGAATCGAAAACAGATGTATGTAGTAAAATTCTGAAACGAGGATCGCGATCTTTCAATAGATTGTTTTCAGAGACGTTTTATACAAACTTAGGTACACTACGTACACTTATTATATTTTGCTTAATTGCGGTGCGCAATGAAACGGTATGAAAAAATGAAAAATCAACAACCGAAAACTCCGCTTGCAGCATATTGTCGGCGAAAAATCATAATGATCGACCTTTCGATAATTATCACCTCTCGGTGAGAGAGGGTTTAAAATTGATTTCGCAGCGAAAAAAATTCTTGGATCTTCGAACCCTTTGTCATTTTGTCAACAAGTTCGCTAAAAGTCAATTCTCCCGCATTTCATAGCTTTATCCCGCTTGAGTTTCAAAATTTCCCGCGTTTTTTGTTCGCCGTGTTTCCTATGCAGCTCTAGCGGATACCTGCTCGTCGGACCGGCGACCCTATCGTAAATTCCCGACCGAAAGGGATCGAAAAAATCTTTCCGCTATCCCACAACTTGGCGGGAATTTTACTTGAGAATCGAAAACAGATGTATGTAGTAAAATTCTGAAACGAGGATCGCGATCTTTCAATAGATTGTTTTCATAGACGTTTTCTACAAACTTAGGTACACTACTTACATTTATTATATTTTGCTTAATTGCGGTGCGCAATGAAACGGTATGAGAAAATGAAAAATCAACAACCGAAAATTCCGCTTGCAGCATATGGTCGATACCTTTCGATAATTATCACCTCTCGGTGAAAGAGGGTTTAAAATTGATTTCGCAGCGAAAAAAATTCCTGGATCTTCGAACACTTGTTATTTTGTCAACAAGTTCGCTAAAAGTCAGTTCTCCCGCATTTCATAGCTGTATCCCGCTTGAGTTTCAAAACTTCCCGCGTTTTTTGTTCGCCGTGTTTCCTATGCAGCTCTAGCGGGTACCTGCTCGTCGGACCGGCGACCCTATCGTAAATTCCCGACCGAAAGGGATCGAAAAAATCTTTCCGCTATCCCACAACTTGGCGGGAATTTTACTTGAGAATCGAAACCAGATGTATGTAGTAAAATTCTGAAACGAGGATCGCGATCTTGCAATAGATTGTTTTCATAGACGTTTTCTACAAACTTAGGCACACTACTGACATTGATTATATTTTGTTTGATTGCGGTGCGCACTTAATTTTTTTTTTATTCACGAGGATTAAGTTGGGAGATGAAAATTATTTTCTTTTACTTCATTATGCCTACATATTCAAAGTCATTATAAAGTGGGGAATAAAAAGTAGGAAAAGCTACTGTAGGTATTTATGGAAACTGACCGCTGTTGTTCCTTAATATAAGGAATTCATATTTATTATACTTGGTTCCATTGCTCTATGCTCGTTCTCTTTCTGATACGGCATCGATATTCCATACTCATTAAAATGAATCAAGCAGCGATGTTTTGCACATATGAATAAAATTTGACGTCAATATACAATGAAATTCCCTGACTCGAATTTCTTAGGGCCGGCACATTCAGAGAAAATAATTAGGAAGTCGTAATAAAAGATATGTGTTTGTACAACGTATGTTAATTTGACTGCCATATTTCATTCTAACTATGGCTGGGCGAATTAAAATTAAAATCTTCGTCTCAATGAAATGAGAAGGTGAGGAAGGTTGGTAATTGCAACTTCTTCTGTTTTGTATCCAAATTTATGTTTTTTTTTTCAATTGAATTATTCTCAATTGAATCGATGTTCTAGAAAAAAAACCAAAAAGAAAGTATGATGGGATTGAAATTTTTCGTCGCATTGTTTACTCCGAAGTTAGATTTCAAAATTAATAGTCTTTATTTGGCATGAAAAATTTCGTTGTTCATCAATCGAATCATCAAATAAACAGAGAATTCATCCTGTCTCGCTTCTTCATGCCGTAGTTGTTTATGAATGCCCTATTTCGCTAGTCATGAACATTAGTCCTTTCAGAAAATACGAGAATACTGTTAAATCTCAAATAGTATTATTAACGTACCGTATCTATTGCAACAGTAGACTTACTTTTAATAATTCTTGGTTCGATTGTTCCGAAGCTTTGAAAGTTGTCCATTATCCGTTTGATTGCTTTCCGCGACGTCTTCTGCTTCTCTGGATATCGAAAAGCAAATGTGTCAAACGTCCGTGACATTACTTCATTACCTTCTCCACAAATAATAAATATATTGAAACCATGCGTAACTTGACTTTTCGAAGCAATGCCTGCATTTCTATTTTCAATGTTGCGGAAAACGGTTTTTCGAAATTTAATAAAAAATCATGAGATCTGAGAAAACCTAACACAAAGTTGCCTTCATTTTTAGTGCCGAATAGGACCGCAATAAATAATTGGTGGTTTCCATTTATTAATAAAGCCTTGAACTACTGGATGACAAAAAACCGTTATAAAATACGTGATCGTTTATCGACCAGGTTGCATCCGTCATTTTTCACATAAAAATGCAAATATATCGAAAACGGTTCAATTCACAAATAACAAGTGGTATAAAAAATGTATCTACAATTTTCACTAATTTCAAATATGCTATAACATACAAAGTACATTTTCGGGGGAAAATATTTTATCCAAATAGAGCTTATTGGCTAATTACCATTACCAAAATTTCAGATTTTTTTACCGATATTTTTAGAGTTACGGGAGTTAAGGGAAAAATTGACTTGGATTGAACTGGGTCAAATATTAACCGGCATATTTGCTATAACTAATTAATTCGGATTTGGATGTGCGAATTTTTTTTTTCGATTGAAACGATCGGATTTTAGCACCGCTACGCTCTCATGTTGCTGAGAAATCAAAAGAACTGTTATTCTAAGTTAGTTCTTTTCCTACCTGAAAAAATCTGCTTAATTAATGTCGCATTCATATTACTGAACGATGTTGAGAGATAAATCCAAACAAACAATATATTACACATATGCGACTTTGCGTTGAACAATTTATAAAAATCCGTCAAATTTTTCTAGTTTCTATACCTTTTCTTTTTTCTTATGAGAAACTACGAAAAGTCTAATTTTCTGGTGTTTCACTATTATAAACGATTCAAAAGAAATAGAAAATTTTCATTATGATACCACTTCTTGAATTTCCGTTGAAGAGAGTTCAATGATTGACAATTTCACAATGGAATTCAAATTCATAATTTCTGCTACAAATCTCTCACCGAAGTATTTGGATAAACAGTTTTGTATAAAAAAGTTGATTGTTAATAAGTCGTGTTTCCGATGTATCAGATGAAAGTATTGAATTTAAATCATTCCATAAATTTGAATTTGAATCTGAGAACTGTTTAAGAAAATCAATGTGTTGAGCCAATTTTCACCGGTGTGTAGATGCACCAATATTTCAAAGAACAATAATCAATCTTGTATTTCTATCAAATTAGTCTAGCACATTCTGATTAGAGTGAATAGAGACTAATTTATTTGAAAATTATCAATGTTCAATGGCCATTGAATGTAATTCATGAAAACAAATAATGAAATTCATCAACAAAATAAGTTTTCATTTCCCACTTTTCAAAGAAAAGTCATATTTTTAATGCTCCATTTCTTAACTCTTATATATACTCATTAAGTTATTTCTTCTACGAGCATCGATCTTCACACATATTACTTTCTCATTTGCTTCTTATATGTGGTTTTTCTTTATCATCGAAATATTTTCTCTTTTATCAAGATCATATATTACTAAGATACCATGAGAGCATTACATCATAATAACCAAAAAGTATCTCAGGAGATTACACCAATTTTTCTGATGTAACATTGAAATGAATTTGAGAAACATTTCTATGGATTCTTTCAGGCAAAAAACGAGACGTGAAAGTTTCCGCGTCAAATACAACTGAAGATTTGCAGGATTCTCAAAGTTTGCGGTACAGTTTAACAGACTTCATTCTCAATTGACCATTTCTTTTCATCGAAACGAGCGATCATTTACGCCAACGAAAAGCAAACTAGAAAACGACCCTTCGCAGGTAGAACGAGGAAGATACGATGTTGCCGGAGCGAAGGACGTAGTAATATGCGAAAATTAAATAAAATATACTACACGAAGTATATTGGTTCAGCGCCTCTAACGGAGAAGTGCTGAACTCACGATGTACATTATTGCGTCGAAACTTCAAAAATAATCTTCTTATATCTTGGCCATCCTGCCAGATCTTCTACATTTTCTTGGGATGCTACGAAGATATGAACGTCACTCAGACATTCCACAAAAATTTTACTTCACACCAACCTAGAAGACGGACTAACATGGGATCACATTACTGCGTCCGGTATACGGACGCAATAATTCTCCGGACGCAATAATATCCGCAATCGGGATGTTTAAGGACGCGATAATGTTCGATTCCATATATATATATATATATATATATATATATATATATATATATATATATATATATATATATATATGCTATAATAACTAATATATATATATATATATATATATATATATATATATATATATATATATATATAATATTTCCTTATTAATATTCTAAATACGTTGAAATAGCAATAAATTGAATTGACTCGATTATCAGGTTTCGGTCTAGAGTAGAGTAGGATGTTAAAACGTTATTCTACGCTTTAAATTATACAATCCTCGATATTTCGCGAACATTTCGAACGCATCCTCGGGAGTACTATGAATCTAAAATAGTTAACTACATTAAATGAACAAGAACCAGGATAACACAATACGTCAGTTGTGAATTAAAATCGGCGACACACTATATATATATATAGACAACGAGACAGACGAGGTAGTCGATGCTGAAAACGATGGCCAAATTGAAAGCTTCAACGCCAACATTTTCCCGATTAGGAGTTTGAAAACATTCATGGACTTCGACAAAAAGCTCGAAAATAAAAATTTCAATAAGGGTTTCGTAAGTACATTCACTGAAAATCTCAAATAATAGAGTATATTTAAGATTCTTTGCATTTCTGATTTACAAAAATCTGTTTCTTTAAATGATTGCAGAACAAGTATCTGTCTAGCATTCACGGACGCTCGACAAAAGATTTGATTAATCCCATCACTGGATGCATCATCAAAGACCAAGTTCCTTGTGTATATAACATGACTGGAGTGAATCGAAAGTTGCCCTTTGCATCTACGAACCTTTATGGACAGATTATGAGTATGTTTAAACTGCCTGAATAGTGTACTTCTACTATTTAAATTTTATTTTATTACAGATCGAGTGAGCATTAAATTTCCGTATAGTGAACGCAAAGTGGCCAATCAGTATTTGGGCCGAAACTGACACTCTTGGCAGATTCTGTCAAGAGTAGGAAAAAAAGTATCTTTGTCGCTGCCACCAAAGTTATGGAGAAAATGGCACAGGAAGGCGCTATTAAGATCAATGGAAAGCCCAGGAATGAAAATATAAGCAGTGAAGATTCCAGCTCATGAATATGAACATTCCCAAATAAATGAGACTTTTTTGCTTTACTATATGTATTATTATTCATACCAACCTTATCGAAAATCTAGTCGTTTACCGACATCGGATCGACACGAATAACATGTCGAAAAGTGACCCATTCTGACTGTCGACATTCGATTCTGTTTTCGTATCGACATGGACAGTAGGAGCTCGTTTTATCGACACGAATAACGAGTCGAAAAGTGACCGATTCCGACTATCGATATTTTAATCGGTTTTCATATCGACATGGTTTGTAGGGTACTAGATTAATTACAAAAGGAGTCCTGATTGAATGTAGTAATCATGAATCAAGGGATAAGTTGAAAAACTGTTTGTCAGAGGAAATGGACCCATCATTCGATGTTACTGCTCCAAACAAACTACTACCTAGAATAATGATCCAAGGCGTTAGGATTGATTCTGCGGTGGATCCAGCTTTGATTGATGACATCATCAAGCTGAATAATATCACTGGTTCAGTTAATGATATGAGGGTGGTTACGCGACTGAAGTACGGGGAAGTTTTCAACGTAGTTTGCGAAGTAAGTCCTGCTATATTTCACCAGATTATGAGAAACAACTACTTATTCGTAGGATGGAAGGTATGCCAGATTAAGGAACATTTTAATTTAATCAAATGCTTTAAGTGTTACAAATTTGGTCATTTTATGAAAAATTGTAGGAGTTCCGAATTTTGTTGTCCCAAGTGTTCAGATAAACATCAAAAAAAGGAATGCAAATCTGATATATTTAGTTGTAATAATTGTAAATTAGCTAATATGAAACATAAAGCTGTGTTGAGTACTGATCACAGTGCAGATAGTCCGGATTGCTCGAGTCGTTTGAGAGAAATTGATAGAATAAAGTCTAGAACTCGATATGAATAACAAACTCAAGCTAGCACACTTTAATACGAGATCATCATATAATAAACTTGAATCTTTTTCTGACTTGATTACTTCCAGTGAGTTTCATCTTGTGGCAATGACTGAGACTTGGTTGAACGCAGGTATTGATGATGAGGCTTTAGCTGTTCCAGATTACTGTATCTCATTCGAAATGATCGTCTGGGTAGAGGAGGGGCGTTGGGTTCTATATTCGCGATAATTTGAACCATAGATCAGTTTTGAGAGATTTCACTTGTAGAGTTGGTATTGAACACGCTTGGGTTGAGCTGCGGATTGGCAAGGACCTGATACTAATAGGGGTTATTTACCGTACAAATGCATGTACTGCCCCTGATTTTATAGAATATCTTGACCAGGTTTTGTCATTTACAGCTCCTCAATATGACCATATTATTATTATGGGAGACGTCAACGTGGATCAACTCACAAATTTCAGCGTTTCTAACTGTCTGTCGTCGTATAATTTTTCTCAGTTAATTACAGAACCCACGCGAACTACATCAACCTCTAGCACCCTACTGGATGTCATATACAAATAGACCCGAGTTGATTTTGAACTCGGGAACAATTGATTTTGTTATTGAGCGATCATAAATCTGTTTATTGTGATATTAACTTAGGCTTTTCGCGTCCTGACCCAAAATTTATTTGATTTAATTCTCTTAACTTCACCAGCAAAGGGCTTTTTCTATAATCAAATATGAATTCATATTTCAGTGTTCTTTTCTGACCTTTTTTTCCATCTGGAGAATATTAGAATTGACAAAACACATTTATTGTTTAAAGTACATTTTATAACGCAGTATAATTGTTAGTATGACTCTCACATGCACGAAAAGTAGAAGAATCAAGAATTAAAGTGTAAGAACGAAAAACCAAATTCTTTTATAGTTTTCTTATTAATACTTATTCTGTAACGCCGGCTACATTCAAATACTATTTCCTGCGTAAAAAGTACATGAAATTTACGCCACTACGCGTCTCATTTTCACAGTTCACTTTGACAATTGCCGACTTTTCCATCAACACAGTGGAACGAGCGTTTGACACAATCGCTTGCGCTTGGCTACCAAGTTATCGTTTTCCATCGTCGCTAACGCTTGAGCGTTTGCGATCGTGGAAAGAGAAATGAATGGACGCGTAGGGATAGTAAATTGGCTAGGCCTGCTTGATGTAAATTCATTAATTTTTTTACGCTTATACGTTTGATAGAATATTATAACCTTCTAAAACATGCATCAATTTTTAGGTTTGGGCAGATTGGAAGGCCAAAACTAAAAAGAAAGGGTTGGCACTACGGAGGGAAGCTTCGGGCACCGGTGGTGGGCCTTCATCAAAGAAAAACCTCTCTCAAACTGAGGAAAAAGTTTTGGCCATAATTGGCTTTACAGCTATTACTGGCCAACAAGAAGTCAGTGAGAGAGGTTTTGATGTTAGTTTACTATTTTTTTCTTTACAAAAATTTCTCGGTTCACAATTAACATTTCATTCAATCAGCATGTCCTATTAATGCCATTCTTCGCCACATTAATGTACTGCATGGTTCTTTATTATAATAATCGTATCATAAAGAGGCTTGATTTTTACCACACTTATGATGAAATGTTTTAATTGTATGCCTACTTCGTAGGAGCCACCACGTGTCGATACTGAGGAGCTACATCAGCTTCTGCATCCGAAAGACAACGAATGTGGTATTAAAATATATTCCAAATTTAATGATTCATGAAAATAAATTTTTCTTGACAGCTCGTAATGTATCGGTGGTAGCAACTCCTCAGCTATCAACTTCGGCCTTGTCAACCCACCAGCCTTCGGAACGCCCTATTCCATCTCCGACGCCCCTCAGCCCCGCCATGCCACGACCAATGCCGTCGTCAACCCCTCGTCGGCGATTCCGGCCAAATCAATCCCCATTTCAAGTTGCTGTTGATAGATTCGACAGAATTGAACAATCGTGAATTGAAATGGAGATGCAACGTGACCGGAATCTCCACGAGAGAGAGATCCAACGGGACCTCCAACTCCATGAGAGAGAGGTTCAACGTGACCGGTATCTCCACGAGAGGGAGATGGACCGGCATCAATTGGATGTGGCACGGAATGAACGGGAGATGTTGCAGCAGCGATGGAGAATGAGGAGGTTAAATGTTTACCTTTCTTCCTATTTCTATTTAATTTTGAAATTCTTCTCATTATTCAGGTCTCATAAATTCCATTTATCCCCATGGTGGCAGTAACATCTTTTTTAGTTTTAATATTTATAAATTTTTTTGTTTCAATATTTAATTTTTTTGTTAGTGCTCTATTTTTTGTCTTTTCTTTTATTTTAGTATTAGCTTGTATTTTATATTTTCTTAGAATATACTTATTTATTCATAATGTATTTATATCGTTATTTTTTATTTATGCTTCTATTTTTAATACAAAGTATTCCATCTACGTTTTATCAGTTTATCTATTTCTTGTTTTTTATGCAGAAACACGTTGCTAATTTCATCACAATTCTGTGATTCGATAGTACTATGAAGAGATGCTGTTTTTATTAAAATCAAGGAACACAAAGAGACACGAAATTATTCACATAACACTAAAGTCACAGGCGATAAAAGGCAAAATATATTTGACATATACATTTATTTACTCAACATTAATTTACCAAATACAATTCATAATAAATTTTCGGTCTGTATAGTTTTGCGATTAATAACGATGTTTTTAGGTACAAGAGAATCGGAATAATCTCCAATGTAGTAGTCGGTCACTCTCCTTCAATGGCGAAGTTATCGTTAAAATGACTGCTACAGTACATTTTTTCACTTTCTTTACCTCTAGAAGCAAGAAATAAGTTTACTTCTACCTCAAAAAACAGCGTGAACAAAACACAAAACTATGATCAGCTGATTGTTAGACGTCGGACATATTGGATTGCTTGGTTTTCTGCAACGTCAATCGTCGAAATAGACTTTGGCGCAATATATAACCGTTCTACTAACGTCCCACAAAGAGTAATCGGCTGCAGTTTTAAAGGGAGATAGCGTTTTACACGTTAGAAACGATTGTCGTTCTATTCCATCGGAGCGAACCAACCGCTGGATAGACAATCGGTGTTTCTACGATCACGTGACTTATCGTTCGGGGCCGTTCATTTCATTCATAAAACGAGCTTTCTACAAGCGTGGACGACTGCAGAACGGTCTCGTGGCTCGGCTGGCAGATGATCTATGAGCCGAGGGTCGTCCACTAGTCAAATCGCTCACAAAACCTGCCCATGAACACCCAAAATTAGTCTACTTTTTTAAATCAAGTCTCTCAACAATTACTTGGTGTTAATCCTTGCATACATCTGAATTCATCGTGACTTTAAATGGAGTGATGATAAAGTAAAATAAAAAATTAAGATATCGAAAACCATGTTTTCATTACAGCCTCCTCAAGAGGCTCCTTAAGAAAGCTCTCCCCTGAATCAAATCGTTCTGATTATTCATAGGGAGGCTTTCATTTAGTTCCTCATCTTTGGGCGCAGCTGGATGTGGAATAGGTGCATCAGCAGGAACTGGCACATTTCGTTCCAACAACATGTTGTGTATGTTCCCAGCAACATGCGGCTCATAGTGGAGGACTCTATCCTTCGGGAGTCATCTCAACCGCGCTTTCAGCAATCCAAAACACCGTTCAATGCAGTTCCTAGCCTGTAGGGGGAGTCCGGGAGACTTACTCAGGTGGGAGAGTTGAACCATCTTTCAAATTATTTTCAAATTTACCGCGATCGAAACGTCAATGCGTTCATTGGTCCCATGCGTGAGGCCAAACATAAGTATGCCGCCATTTTGAATCATGGCTGTTTTGTTTGGCAGTGAGAATGTAACACGTGTTTCTGTTGCTGCGGAGTGATTTTTTTTTATTAAGTAGTTTTGTGGTTGCTGTCTTGTTTATTGAGGGAAGTATCTTGTGTTGCTATTATTAGATTACCAAATAAATATAGTTTCAGGTGTGCTAAGTATTTTTCTCTACGAATGGCGGTTTTTCTGATCCTAAGCTAAATGTGAAATTAGTGTGAGCGGGAGAGTTACACCAGGGAGAGTGCGGGAGACATGCTCAGTGATTCATATCTCCCTCTGTAAGAATTATAAATGTAGGTTTCGTATATGTGTTTTTTTGTGTTTAATTTTACATTTTTATTTACAGTACCTACCTACACGATGCCCTTTCAATACAAGACTCCTGAAAATCCACGCAAACGAAAAAAATACACAAAAAAGGAGTTGGAAAGTGCTATAGACGAAATTAAGGAAGGCGCTTCTATTAGAAAAATTTCAATCAAGTATGGTATAGATAGAAGTACATTAAGACGATACAAATTAGATGAAAATAAATTTCATAAATTTGAAGATAAAGACAGTCAGTACAAAGCATCACAGGTATTTACAATAGCCGAGGAAAAACTGCTTGTTAATTATTTATTGACATGCAGTAAAATGCATTATGGATTGACACGAAAACAAGCAATGCAGTTGGCATTCGAATTTGCAACAATAAATTCAAAGAAGTTTCCTGACAGCTGGACGACGAATAACGCTGCTGGGAAAGACTGGTTTCGGGGTTTCCTTTGTAGAAATCCCGAACTGAGTCTAAGGGTACCCGAAGCCACCAGTCTATCTCGTGCAACCAGCTTCAACAAAAAGAATGTCAAAGAATTTTTCACAAATTTAAAAACAGTGTTTGAGAAATACAAGTTTGAGGCTCACAATATTTATAATTGTGACGAAACTGGGTGCACGACCGTACAAAACTGTCCAAAAGTGATAGCCAATAAAAAAGCTAAACAGGTCGGCCAAGTTACATCTGCGGAAAGAGGAACCACTGTAACCCTTTGTTTTGCCATTAATGCAATTGGAAATGTGATGCCTCCCTTCTTTATATTTCCAAGGGTTAGATATCAAGACTATTTCGTATCTGAAGGACCAGAAGGGTCAAACGGAGATGCATATCCGAGCGGTTGGATGACAACGAAAAGTTTCGTGAAATACCTTGAACACTTTACGAAATACTCTCGTGCCTCCAAAACCAATCGCGTACTCTTAATACTAGATAATCATGAGAGTCATGTAAGTATTGAGGCGATTAATTTTGCCAAGAATAATGGGATTACACTGTTAACACTGCCTCCACATTGCAGTAATAAATTACAGCCCCTTGATGTTTCTGTTTATTCCTCATTTAAATCTCGATACAACACAGCTATGAACAATTGGATGTTATCCCACCCAGGCAAGACTATCACTATCTACAATATCCCAGGATTTATTAAGACGATTATGTCTCAAGCATTCACCCAAAGTAACATCTTAAGCGGATTCCAGAAAACTGGCATTCATCCGTTTAACCCAGAAATTTTTAGTGACGAAGACTTTTTGTGTTCTTCTGTCACAGACAGAGATTTACCTCAAGAACAATCAT
Organism: Novius pumilus; assembly: GCA_020654155.1. Lineage (NCBI taxonomy): Eukaryota > Metazoa > Arthropoda > Insecta > Coleoptera > Coccinellidae > Novius > Novius pumilus. The sequence goes on from JAIFOV010000043.1 coordinate 38,691, forward strand.
CAACAAATGAAGAAATACTTTTAGAAAATCAAATTGAAGTTGCCACTGAACTTGAGGTATCTTCTCAGCTTGCACGAAACACTACATTCCCGATTGATGTTCCACAAGTATTTGAAAATAACATGAGTAATATTATTTCACCGATCCAGTCCACTTCAAAAGATTCTAAAGTATTAATCACTCCAGAAAACATAAGACCATATCCGAAGGCAGCTCCCAGAAAGATTACTCGGCGAGGTCGTCAACCTGGCAAGACCAAAATATTGACAATGACGCCTGAAAAAGAAAATTGCAACAGTGAAAATCTCACTGAAACTCAAATTCAAGAGATCTCCAACCCTAAAAATAACAAATGTGGTAATGATACGAATTCAAAAAATAAGGGAACTGAAACTGAAGCTTATAATGTGATAAGAAGACAAAGAATAGGCAGTATTAAAAAAAGAATTCTTGAACCAAGTGATACAGAAAATGATGCAAATTATTCTATTAAAAAAATTAGGAAGACTCGAGGAAAAATTAAAGGAAAAAAGAATGTGAAAGTCAAACAAGATGTGGAACAAAAATATAAGAAAACCAAACTAAAGGAAACCAAAGAAGAATGTCAAAACAAGAAACATGACAGCGAAACTGAATCTGATAACGAAGATGTGCCATACGCTGATAGTTCTACAAATGATGACGTTGAAGACAATCCTGACACAACAGATCGTTGGTACTGCTTTGTTTGTCAAACTGACGATGTTATGACTATGCGCCTTTGTCTTATATGTCGTAGATATGTTCATGAGCTATGTGTAGGGCTTACAGAGGATATCGATGATTTTATTTGTCATGAATGTGATCAGAAATAGTTTTCTGGGCAATATAATCGATATTATTACCTAGTATTAAAATGTTTATGTGATTTAAAATAATTTTGAGACTGATCAAAGATTTATTAGATGTTAATTAATAGTTTTTAAAAGTTTATAAACACAGATAATAACAAAGTATGCTAATATTTTTTTGTTAAGGTAAAGTTTATTTCAGAAAGACATGAATAAATAAAGATATTATATAGATTTACAATAATTTTGTGACTGGTAAATGATGCCAAATTATTAGAACAAAGTTAATAATAAAAATCTAAAATAAGTACACCCATGTTTGTTTAAGAAGTTTAATAATTTTTGTTTTGTTAATTTTTGATATTTAATTACAATTTTTATGAAAATTTGTATTATTTTTGCGTTTTCCTTGCTGATAGTAATAAAAGCAAGTGATTTATGGTGTATGTTAATTAAATAAAGCTGTGATTCAAGCTGAAAATGATTATTCTTTTCCCCAAAATAGTATGTTCAACTCTCCCCATACCCCGGTTCAAGTGTCCCTGCTGATGGGGAGACTTGACTCATATCTCATTTTTTATTAAAAATTTCAATAAAATTTTACTTACGCGTTATATTAAAAAACAATTATTCACAAATGTAGCTAATATAATAATGTATCGCAAAAATCTTTAATCGATTTTCTAAACCCGATGAACAAGAAAATATGATGGTTTATGTAAAAAGTGGTTCAACTCTCCCGGACTCCCCCTACATGCATCCGGGTATAACGTTCTTCTACAGAGCCAGAAACTGCATGAACGATTGGCGTCATCAGCCAAGGACGCAGTGGATAGCCTGAATCACCTGGAACAAATATTACAGGAATATACATTTGCTTCGAATTTTTTAAAATTTATTTTCTTACCTAACAACCACACGCGCTCATTTGATTGGTGGAGTTCCCTCATATATGATTCCACCCTACTAGAGGACCATATATGCGAATCATGGGAAGCTCCACCAAATTTTGCGTTCACGCTCCTAATCGTTAAGTTATGATCGCAAATCTGCAAATGAAATATATGTATGTTTGTCCCATTTCGAAAATGCATAATATACCATCTGAACGTTGAGAGAATGATACCCTTTTCGATTGAAATAAAGGTGCTCTTCATGTGCTGGTCGAACTATGGCAACATGGGTGCAGTCAATGCACCCTATTACACCAGGTAATCCAAATTTCCTACAGAACCTGAATAATTGTAGAAATTACAACATTGTATTAATTGAAATATACTGCTCTACGCACTCCTGCTTTATAACGCTTCTTTCTTCATTTGTTCTGGGAAATTGGATCCACCTTGCCATAATTGCATCATGGTTTAATGCATCTACAACTTCCTTGACGCACCTACTCACTGTTGTTTGCGGCAAGTTGGCCGCATTGCCGACGAGCCTTTGGTAAGAACCAGTGGCAAGGAAGCTGCGAGTACATAGCACCTAAAAGAATTCGTTTTCGTTATACTCTGCACATTTTAATCATAATTCATGGAAACATGGAAACAAGGCTTACCTTTATTTCCAAGGAGATTTCGGTAGTTCCTCTCAAAGAAGTTTTTTCTCTAATTTCAAGGCATATAGCCGCAAAAGTTCGTTTGTCAACACGATATTGTTGCACGAATACGTTATCCGGAATTTCAGTCATCGGATCAAAATTCCGGTTGAAACGTCGACTACGGCGTCTTTGCACAATAAATTCATTTTGAGCGGCAAAAAGGAGATTCACTCGGTGCATTTTAATAAAGAATGACAATGCGAAATGCACAACGATCAAAACGAACTAACCATTAAATTAATTAATTAATTAATTTCTATGTCCCTATTCTGACAATTGCGAACGCTAACTTTTCCACTGTGCCTGTGGAATTGCGGTATCAAAAGGAGTTGGTGTTTTACACGATAGAAACGATTTGCTTTCCATTCCATCGTATCGATGAAATCGCTAATTGGCTACCAATCTTTCCATGGTCACGTGACTTTTCGTTGATTTCATTCATAAAATGAGTTTTCCATAGGCGTCGTCGCAAGTGAGTTGTGTACTTTCTCTCTATCTGTCTGTGGTTTTGTTTTTACCGTGAAAAATCATGTTCAGAGGACGTAAATTGGTGGAGTTAGCTCGCAAATTACAATCTGAGGCTACAGGTGAGTGAATATTGTCATTATGTTGTGAATTACTAATTTTATTGAGAATGATGTGCAATTGTGTTCACACACGTGTCAAATAATTGGAAATTATTTCCAACCGTTGGTAGTAGATTTTACTTCGCCATTTTTGCGAATACTACTGAATTTCACTACTACCCTTTCTATAATTTCCTCTTGGATACATTCTATAATAAATAAGCTGATTCTAACCACTGATTATATGAACTGCACCTTCTTTTCAATTTTAGAGCCAAGTGAGAACAGAAATACACTGGGCCAGTCTCAAAATCAGTCAAAATACAATAATTCAAACCAAAAAGAAGTTGAAATCGAAATTTTGGAACACCCAATCTTTCTATTTTTCTGAATCGAGGTGGCCTATCCATCTTGCAAATAATGCCAAAACATAATAATTTTCAACACAAGTTTTTTTTCCCCCAGATTCTTGTTCAAATGCAAGTGACAGCTTGAGTGACTTCTCTCCAGATGAATCTGAGTACGTTCCTAGTGATACATCTTCAGATTCTGAAAAAAGCAGGGATACTTTCTCAAATTTTGAAACTCCGATAAATAAGTTGTCGGGTATGGAGGAGCATCCCGTAGAAACTGCTCAACCTCGAAGAAAGAAAAGGCAGCCAACTACATGGCCACGAAATATAAGAAAGAAAAATAGAGTGGAGGGGAAAGAATACGTTTCTACGAGAGTTGTAATACCAGCTGCCAAGATGATGCCACCTTGCAAGGAAACTTGCAGATTAAAATGTTTCACAATCCCTGACACTGAAAGACTTGAAATTTTCAAGTCATATTATGAACTGAGTGACTACTCACGACAACGTGATTTTATTCATGCTAACTCAGGAAAACTTTCAAAAAAAACAAAGACACAAGAAGATTCCAGACGAAATTACTCTATCAATTATTTTCTTCTCATTGATGGGAAGAGACAAAGGGTTTGCAAACCTATGTTCCTGAGCACTCTTGGAATTAAGAAAGGTGTTGTAGACATAGCTCTAAAGAAGCGATCGAAAGAAAATGTCGCATCTTCAGATGGAAGAGGAAAAGGAAAGAGTAAAACAATAGATCCTGCTGTAGTCGAAGATATAAAGTCACATATTAAACGCTTTCCATGCGTTTCTTCACATTATTGCCGAGCCGACATTCAACGAAAATACTTAGACTCTTCCTTGAATTTAGCTACAATGTATAGGTTGTACGCCAAGTGGTGTTAAGATAATGCTAGGCGTAAAACAAAATTATCTGCATACAGGAATATTTTCAAAGATAATTTTAATCTCGGCTTCCACAGATCACGAAAGGATCAATGTCGTATTTGTTCTGGTTTTATTGAAGCAAATCTGACAGAAGAGTCAAGAAAAGATCACGAGTTACACCTGAAAAATAAAGCAGAAGCTCGAGAAGGAAAACAACAGTATAAAGAAGATGCTATTTCGAATGAAACTATTTTGAGTTGCAATTTTGATTTACAACAGGTTCTGCGTTGTCCAAGTGATCCGACTAATAATGCATTCTTTTATAAGCGACGATTAGCGACTTACAACTTCACCATTTACAATGTTGCAACGAAAACAGGTGATTGTTACATGTGGCACGAAGGCCAAGGGGGCAGAGGTAGTTGTGAAATAGCAAGCCTTTTGTTTCAATACTTCCAGTCCCTACCAACGTCCACAGAGGAAGTCAGGTGTTTCAGGGACCGCTGTGGTGGTCAAAACTTGAACAAGTATGTGATTGCAGTGTGTATGCATGCAGTACAAGAGATAGATAATTTAAAAACCATTCACCTAAAATTTCTAATAGCGAAATGGAGTGCGATTCCATGCCCTCTGCAATTGGTACAGGGTTCAAAAGAGTTGGGAAAGCACTATGGCCAGGTGACTGAAAAACGATCGCCCGAGGTGCAAGAAAGAAAGGAGATAAGCCTTATAATGTCCATGATGTTCAAAGAGAAGATTTTCTTGACTGGAAAACATTCGTGGATAATCATGTAACAATGAGAAAAACTGACAGCCAAAACGAACCTGTTTCGTTACAAAAAATTTATTGGTTTCGATTTAGAAGAGATAATCCTTACGTTTATGAGTTCAAGGAATCGTTCCTAGCTGACACATACAAAACCGTTGATTGCAAAAGAAGACCTTACGGAGACAAAGAACCGAACTGCTGCCATGCTACCCTCAAGCTCATCCGATTACGGAAGTGAAATACAAAGATTTAATGTCTTTGTTTTCTACAAAACCACCGGCCCTGAGCCAGGATTATTTTGATTTTTACTGTAACCTACCACATACAAGGCAGGAAGATGAAGATGATTGAAAATAACGTGTGACTATTGTTCATTTTTCTATATTTCTTAACGAGATGAGTTGAATTTGTCAATGCAAAAAGTAGGCAACTATTGTTTTTTTTTCTTGTAAAAACTAATTTAATTTTTCTAGATTTTTCAGTCCATCTTCAACCTGAGTTCAATAAAAATGTTCACAATAAGTGATGACACATTATTCTTGATATCCCACCCTCCAAACGATTTTGAAAATCTGCATTATATTAGTTTAGCTATTTCTCTAAAATGAAGCCGAACGAGTTACCTAGTTCTTACAATCAGGTGGCGAAATGAAGCTAAGTGATAAGAGCCAACCGCTCACAACGTTCATAACCCCTTTCGGTAGCTACATGTATACCCGGCTCCCGTTCGGCATCAATTGCGCATCGGATTACTTTTCGAAAAAATTCACCGAAATTGTATCCCATATGTAGGGTAATATTTTGGGAATTAGGACCGACCGGGCCTAATGCGCATGTCCAACACTGCTGGGTAACGAGCGGCGTGAGAAGTTTAAATATAAAGTAGGGTAGAAAAAGAGGACGGTTACTGAGTGGACGCGCCACGCTTTGTGCTCAATCGTTTTTAAGTAAAGAAGTTAAGTTAAGAAGCCGAATTTTGTTTTATGCCGGATGATCCCACACATATTCCAAACATTGTAGTGCATATGGACGACGTTCTTTTATATACAAAAACACACGAAGAGCACACAAAGATTTTGGAAGAAATATTCGAACGCTTAGAATCCGAAGGGGTAACTCTCAACAAAGATAAGTGCATTTTTGGGGCAGATAGCATTGTGTTTTTGGGGCATGAAGTTTCCGAAAAAGGCATTTTCTCATTGAAGGAACGCGTGTCGGCAATCACAAATTTTCCCGAACCAACAAAAAAAGAGTCTCTAATGCAATTTCTGAGTCTGGTTAACTACGTGAGTAAGTTTATACCGAATAAATCATTGGTGCTCGAACCTTTGAATTCATTATTAAAAAAAGATTCCCAATTTGTGTGGCTAGACCCCCAAAAGCGAGCATTTAACGAGATAAAAGCATTAATTAAGAAATCTCCTATTTTGGCACATTTCGATTATTCAAAATCGGTTATAGTTCAAGCTGATTCATCTAGCTATGGGTTGGGTGCATCACTATTACAGGAAACTTCGCCAGGTAAGCGCGAAGTAGTTGCATACGCTTCTAGAACATTTTAAGCGTGCGAATCTAGGTACAGCCATATCGAAAAAGAAGCTTTGACATTGGCATTCGCTTGCGGGCGGTTCCGAGATTACATTGAGGGTATAGACATAACATTAGAAACTGATCACAAACCGCTCCTACAAATCTTGCGAACGAAACCCATAGACGAGTTAACAACTATGTTGCAGCGTATCCGTTTAGGTTCATGCAATATAGTTACCGAATAGTATACGTGCCGGGCAAACAGTGTTAGCAGACTCTTTATCGCGAAACCCCGAGAATAAAACGGACACTACGGATTTGTCAGAGGAAATAGAATCGCACATTAACTTCATTGTGAATAACTTATTGCCCTCGAAAACATTGTCCCAACGAATCAAAGAAGAGCAACACTGTGACTGGATCCGCTCGAATTTAAAAGAATTTTGTCTTACGGCATGGCCTCCAAAGAGTAATTTGCAGAGCGGCCTTCAGCCATATTTTCGTTTGAAGGACGAATTTTCAGTCGTCGACGAAGTGTTATTGTATGGGTCGCGGCTAGTAATCCCACAAGCACTTCAGCTAGAAGTAATGAACAGAATCCATGAAGGCCACCTGGGTGTAAATAAATGCCGTGAAAAAGCTAGAGAGTCGGTTTGGTGGTTGGGGATGAGCACTCAGCTAAAAAATTTAATGGAATTTTGTCCCAAGTGTATCGAGGAAAGAAAAAATATTGTTCAACCTTTCGTGAAAGAAGCATTTCCCGAGCGACCAAGGCAGAAAATCGCTTTAGCGTTTTCCTTGGAAAACACTTGGTATTTGGTCGCTACTGATTATTATTCGAGGTATGTCGAAATATACCCACTGAAAACGTTGCGCGAAACGGAGATAATAAATATTTTTAAGAAAATGTTCGCTAGAGAACGGATAACGGCACCCAATTCGCGTCGGAATTCAAAAAGTTGGCCAGAGATTACGATTTTCATCATGAAACGAGCTCGCTGAAGTACCAGCAAAGCAATGGGGCGGCCGAAGCGTTCGTAAAAATAGCAAAGAACATTATTAGGAAATGCGACCACGTAAATTTAGGATTACTATCTTATAGGTCGACCCCCCTCGAGAACGGCTACTCGCCGGCAGAGCTCATGTTCTCGCGAAAAATTTCTAGTCGCGTACCAATGGCATCAAGTAATTTAGGAACGTTTAGAGACCACATACATGTCGCGAATCGGGAGGTAAATAGGAAAAATAAACAAGAATTATTATACAACAAACGACATCGGGTGATAAAGTTATCCGAACTAAAAATCGGAGGTCGGGTATGGGTGATCGATATGAGAATTGACGGGTCGGTGTACAGGTTCAGCGATAAGCCAAATTCTTTTATTGTCGAAACCAATAGAGGAAATACAATAAGGCGTAACCGTTGGCATCTAATTCCAGCTCCTTCTAACCCCGTGTTTACACCATCGCGAGAGAGCGCGAGGCGAGCTCGTAAGTATGTCATCAGTCGTTCATTTTTGCCGCCGCGACATGAGTTCGGCTTGTATTTAAAGGCCCACTTGGTGCGATAAGGGATGCCGCCGGTCGTTTATCAATTTGACATGTGTCTCATACTTTTCTTGGGTTTTTGTTATTCCTTTTCTAGAAAAGGAAAAAAACAGTCTCCGGATCGAAAGATGTTTGAGACGACAATTAACCCCTCTGCAACTTATTTCCGGTAATTTTATGTCGGTTTCAACACTAAGGCCCGTCGCATACTGAAACGCCGAATCGCGTGATTTGTGCCGAGAGGAAAGTCAAAGGAAACGGTGGCTATGTTGCGACACCGACAAAGGATATTCCACCCGCTTGCGACAAGCTCGATGCTCGATTCGTTCCAAGCGCGATTTTGGTCGTAAAATTTAATTGCCTTGTTGAAAGACGAGGGTGAGCGCGAGCCCAACTGCCGTAGAGGTATGGGATTCCAATGAAGAACTGTTATCGGAGCGAGAGATTATTTCAAATTTTTGCACTTACGTTCGTTCTTATTTTAAAAATTTGTAATTATGACTCCGTTGCATATTCATACATTGAATTCGTAGGCGTTATCGAGTTTTGAAGTTGGTTTGTCTAATGAAAATCAAATACATATAGGTATATGGAAGTGATTATTAATGAAATTTTTCTTTTGAAAATCTCTGCTTGCGATTCAGTTTCAAAACACATATATGAAGATGATTCCATCTTAGACCACTTTTGAAAACTGACTGCATGCGGTACCCATTCGGATTTCTGACCTGAGCGTCACTATTTTACCCTAATAAATCCTGTAAAGTTTTATCGGTTTCATGTCATGTAACGGCTCCCAACTACTGCTGTAAACCTTTTCGGCACAAATCGCGCGATTCGGCGTTTCAGTATGCGATGGGCCTAAATTCGGCCGACTATGTTTTGCTTTGTGAGAAGAGAAAGTAATAAAGTAATAAAATGCCGGCTGAAGGAATTATAGGGATCGGAAATCCCCAATCGTTCATAAACTACCTCAATTTGGTTTATGATCTTAACGTCTGGAATAGGTTGAAGACAGGGTGGACAATTGCAAAAACCCACTTAGTTTACAATGTTGAACAGGACCTTTGAAGGCATCGGACGAATTTAATTCAATCGAGTCGAGACAGTCGACAGTCTTCGAGTTGTGAGTGAGTGGAATAAAAATTAGAACTAAACATCATGGAGAGTCTCAGGAAGAAATAATGCGGTTTCTGGAATTATTCCAAAATGAACCAATAATTTGGAATCCTAAAGATGCGGGTCATAAATATACACTTGAAGTGACTGATGCCTGGAGGAGGATATCAGTTGCAATGGGAAGACCCATCGGCGAATTAAAATCGAAAAAAAATTCGCTCATGGCAACTTTTCGTCAACACCTTCGACGAAAAAAAAATTCTTTGAGGTCTGGTGCAGGAGCAGAGGAAATATATAAACCCATATGGGTGTACTACGATTTCATGGAGACATTTTTGGCAAATGTGTACAAATGCGACTCAAAGATGAACACAGAAGAAGGAATGGTAAGTACATTTAATTAATTTCTCCAATTAATTAATCATCTCCAGGTCCTGATTCAATATCTCCGGCACTATTAATAAAATGTTGTGATGGCTTGGCCAGCCCCCTGTCCAGAATTATGTCTGCTTCGTTCAGTGCTCATATTTTACCGGATGCTTGGAAAACTGCTATCGTTACACCGATTTTCAAAAACGGTAATAAGCTAGACCCATGCAACTATCGCCCAATTTCACTAACGTCTGTCATTTGTAGAGTTATGGAATCAATTGTGTGTGAAAATATTTCAAAATTTTGCCTCTCCGAAAACATTATTCCGGTACATCAACATGGATTGGTCAAAGGAAAATCAACCATGACTAATCTGTTATGGTGTGTAAGGAAATGGACATCTGCATTGGATAAAAAACGCCCACTAGATGTAGTTTACCTTGATTTTTCCAAAGCGTTTGACCGAGTGTGTAAGCGACGCCTTCTTCATAAACTGGATCATTTTTTTATTAGGGGACACCTACTTCAGTGGATCGATAATTTTCTGTCAAACAGAAATTTTTGTGTTCGTGTTGGGGACCATTCATCTTCATATAGGCCAGTATTAAGTGGTGTTCCGCAAGGGTCTGTTTTAGGGCCCCTTCTTTTTATTTTGTATACTGCTGATTTTCCCCATTCCATTAAATCACAACATGCCTTATATGCCGACGATACAAAAATATTTGGCGACGCAATCTTAGATTATCACAACATCCAAGATGATCTCAATTCAATCTTAAAATGGGCTTCTACCTGGGGATTACCACTTAACATAAATAAGTGCGTAGTTCTCCATATGGGCTCCAACAACCCTCGTCACAAATACACGATAGATGGCCAATCGATAACAGACGTCAAATCGCATAACGATCTTGGTATCACGGTTACCGAGAATTTGTGTTGGTCAGCACATATTTCGAAGATTGTTAAAAAATGCAACAGCAAGTTATACATTCTGAAGAGGACCTTTTCAGTGCTACCTTTTGATAATTGGATTGCTCTGCATAAGTATTACGTGCGTCCAATTCTGGAATATTGTGGATCTGTGTGGTCTCCAGAGTTGGTGCGTGACAAAAACCTTGTTGAAAATGTTCAACGTAGTGCTACTAGAATATGGTTTGGGCGTATACGCCCGACTTATAGCGATAGACTGTCTAGAGCCAACCTTACAACTTTCGAACAACGCAGAATGTGTAGGGATTTGATTCTTACTTATCGTATTCTGAGGTACAATTATGGGAATATGAAACACCTGTTTCTGATGCACCATGAAAACAGATTGCGTGGACATTCATACAAATTAAAGAAGGAGCCTTTTTCAACAAGTGTACGTCAGTTTTTGCTATGGAATGGTCTACCGCCTGGAGTAGTGGAATCAAATTCTATAAATATTTTCAAGAAGAAGTTGGATGAGTTTATGTTCGGTGGATCATAGTGATTATTCATTTGATGATTTGTACAATTTTTTTATTATATGAATGGATCCATAGGTTTTTGTAACCTCAATCCTCATACAAATGTAAATAAATAAATGAATAAATAAATTTTCGATATTTTTTTTCAAATGAAAATAATGTCCTAACGACATCGAACAACTTCTGGAAACTCTTTTATACCTACTCAAGAGAAATGTTCTCAGAATTTTCATGTTTGTTCAATATTGTTTTTCTTTCTTAAGGCAGCGACGTCTTCTATAACTGGTTTACTGAATGAATCGATAACGAGCGACACGACGGACGATTAGCACAAATAGAATCATTTCCCGAAGAAATTAAAATGTTAAGCTGTGGACGACCAGTGAACGCGAAAAGCAAGATTTTCAAATTAAATCCGTTTCTTTGCCACGATAGTCAATAGTCGATATTGCCGTCATATATATTTTTTCTGCTGCTGTTTTCTCATTTCTTATCCCCCATGAAACTGCTTTTGTTTGAAATGACATTTTGACTGGGTAGCAAATATTTTTTATCAAGGATAACTATGGTTTCTGTTTATTAGTTCTGCATACTGACTTCAAGTTAGAAGCTGTTATTCCTCCAGCCCTCTGCAAAAACCAGTTGTTATTTTTTGACTGCTGCCTTGTTACCTCTTCTATTGTCCGTATGTCGTCAATTGAAGTTGAAAGATTGATTAATCTTCTTTTCATTAGTTCGACATACGTTTTTGTCAAATTTTCTTCTTGGGATTTTTGCAACACAGCTTCTATTCAAAGATAAAAAAATAGAAATCACTTTCAATTTTACAAAAAATATTTAAGAATAATTGATTCAATCTATTTATTTCCAATAAATTATTGACAGATGTAATTGATAGAGAAGATCAACTTATGAAATTGAAATTATACCATGAAACAAAAAAAAGTCACCGTGGAATTCAAGAAAATATTAATGCAATAAAAAATAATTTCTTTTGGCCTAATATAGATCAAGATGTGCGAAATTATATAAATACATGTGAAATTTGTCAGAAATGTAAATATGAAAGGCATCCTAATAAACTTGTTTTCAAACCAACTCCATTCGGATATGAACCCTTTGATTTTATTTATGCTGATACTTTTAAAACTCATGGACAATATTTTCTAACTTAAATAGATAGCTTTTCAAAATTTGCTCAAGCATACCCGAGCAAACACTTGTCAGCAATAGAAATCGCTAACAAACTAATTAAATATTTTAGTCACTGTTCAGATGTACCATGTGTTCCTGCGGGTTGTGCGCTCCACGCACCTCCGGTGGAAGGTGCGTGGTGCGCATGGTCGTTGCGACAGGAACGCGGCATTGTAGTTTGAGATTTGGTTGTATTCAGTTGGGTGAGTAAATACCTACGAACTTATCATTTCGTTTCATTTTGGTTTTGCATCGGTAAGAAAAAATACCATACTATATCCGAAACTTCTTTTCGTTAGTAGTTGCTCCAGTTCAATACCCTGACCGGTTAGGGTTTAATAGTTTTCGTTCACCCACCACAGGGTGAACTGTCAACATTTTTTGGTAGCAGAGCGTGGTTTTAATAGTTTTCGTTTGATATCGCCTATCGATTCGTTTCTTTCGTGTTGATTTCTTCCTACCGTGGATTTATGCACGGCATCGGTTGCATATTATCTTCAAGCGGTGTTTGTTCTGCGTGATTTCGTCGCGTAACCAGTTTATTATCTTCGGGCGGTCGATTGTCGTGCCGCGTATCGTGTTATTTTTCGAACGTATTGATAACTTTAATTCATATCGATTTTGTTTCGTAACGTCACAGAATGACGCCGAGTATATTGAGTAATCAAATGGAACTTGGCAAGCGCCTTTCCAATTTCATTGCAAATTCGGTGGATAAGGTTGGAACAGAGAAGCGAACACAATTTCATTTTTCTTCGCGACTAGAACTTTTGGAATCTTACTGGTCAAAATATTCGGACCAATATCTGAAGCTTCTTGATTACCAACAAACTGACGACGAAATCGCTGAATATTTGAAGTCGGAGGTTTTTGTGGAGACTGAGTTGATTTATATTGAGGCTAAATCCACATTGTTACATCTAAAAAATGAACTTAATACAGACGCCTCCTTCTTGAGTAACCAAGTTACTGAGCATCCATCAACTATGTCAAAAGTACGTTTAACACTTCCAAATCTTGCAATACCAACAGTTACTGGAAAACAAGCAGATTGGGAATCGTTTCATAATCGTTTTACCGCATTTATAGATTCTAACCCTACAATGTCAGAAATTGATAAGCTTCAATATTTGCTAAACTCTGTGCAGGGTGATGCGGCACAGAGATTGGAGGGTATTCCAATAGTAGATTCAAATTTCTCGGTAGCAATGGAGAGATTGAAACGTCGGTATGATAATCGATCCATCCGTCTTTTCACACATTTTGAAGCTTTAATCGATCTTCACTCGGTACGCACACGCAACTTTCGCGATTTAGCAAGTCTAATTGACAAAGCTGAAGAATCAGTTCAAGGTTTGCGAGATTTGAATTGTTTTAATGATATTGATTGTCATTTTGTTATTCATTGCATGTTAAGAAAACTTGATGCCTCTACCAAAGAAGCCTGGAATTTGTCGCGTCAACAGACAACAGAATTTCCAACTTATTCGGCTTTGGTTAGTTTTCTAGAACATAGGTTACAGTCCTTGGAACAGGCACAATCTAACATGGTAACTGAAACTAAAAACCTTCGTAAAACCGACTCCGTTTCAGCAAATACGTCTAGTACCTCCAAACAAACTTCGGTAAGTGGATCTTGTCCACTGTGTCAGTCTAAACATTCACTAAATTTCTGTTCATCTTTTGAGAAATTTACCCATCCTCAACGATTCGCATTTTGCAAGGATAATAAACTGTGTCTGAATTGTTTGGGTAAATCTCATTCTTTAGTTAATTGTAATTCATTGAAAAGATGTTTGATTTGTAAACAGAAGCATCACACTAAGCTTCACAGTTCTCGCTCTTCGTTGAACTTAGCTGCACCAAAGTTCACTCCATCGTCAGAAACAGTAAAACACAATTCTCCTTCCGATTCTGACGCACTAACAAGTGCAAACACTGTTACCATTGGTCGAATAATTTTGCTAGCCACTGCAGAGGTTTCTGTTAGGAATCAAAGGGGTGACTCGTATCGCGTCCGAGCTCTGGTGGATCCCGCAGCGGAAAAGTCGTTCATTTCGGAACGTCTGGTAGACTTATTGTCTTTGCCTAGGCATTCAGCTGGTGTATCGATTATTGGTGTTGGCGCAAAGAAAAACTTATCTGCCAGACACCAAACTACTTTCCTAATCAGTTCCAAAGATTTATCTCAATCTTTAAAGGTCAATGCCTTAATTCTTTCGCAACTTACTCGCATAATGCCTATTCGAGATCTGCCTGAATTGAATTTCTCGCATCTCGAAGGTATTGACTTGGCAGACCCAATGTTTCGACGAAGAAAAATTGATCTCATCCTTGGAGCAGATGTCTATCCTCAAATTACTTTAGAAGGGTTGATCCGTGGACCAGTGGGAGCTCCAGTAGCTCAAAATTCTATTTTCGGTTGGATTTTGACTGGATTGGTCGGTCATTCTCATAGTTCTCTCTCTACTACCAACATTTTTCATACTTCAGTCAGACCATTATTATCCGATTTGGTTGCCAAATTCTGGCAAATCGAAGAATTACCCGCGCCAACATCCTTGACACCCGAAGAACAATACTGTCAAGAATACTATTCTCAGACAGTTACCCGTACTCCGAACGGTCGTTTCGTCGTTCGTCTTCCATTTCGTTTTCAGAAAAATATTTCAGATATTCGAGAAATAGTAGCAAGTTCTTTTCTGCGATCTGAAAAACGCAGACATAAAAGTTCTATTTTTCATACTTTATATAGTGAGCTCATGGACACGTATATCAAGTTAGACCACATGCGTCTAGCAACGCCTTCGGAATCGGGTACAGCTCGGTATTATCTTCCTCATCATGCGGTACTTAAAAGCGATAGTACAAAAATTAGAGTGGTTTTCAATGCCTCTCAGCGGGGTAGTAATAGTTTGTCTCTTAATGATTTGTTATTACCTGGTCCTAAACTTCAACAGGACATTACGGGTATATTGACTAGGTGGAGATTTTTCAAATTTGTTTTCATTGCGGATATCGTCAAAATGTTTCGGCAGATTCTGATTCACCCGGACGATAGATGCTGGCAACATATCTTATGGAGGTCGAAATCTTCTGACCCTATCCAGGACTATCAAGCCCAAACTGTCACTTATGGAATGAAATCTTCTCCCTTCCTAGCAATTCAAACCCTGTTGCAATTGGCCGCTGACGGCAGCGGGACTTTTCCCTTGGGTGCACAAGTGTTGCAATGTCAAACTTATGTCGATGATATTTTTGCGGGTGCTGATTGTATTTCTAACGCTTTGAAAGTTAAACGTCAGATCATTGACCTACTCGATTCAGCACTAATGGAACTCGGTAAATGGTCGTCCAATTCGATAGATTTGGTTTCCGGTAGTGATAACTCAAATGATAGATCAGTGAAATTCGATTCGAACGAAATTGTTTCTGCATTGGGAATGTTGAAAGGGCAATTCAACCCTCAGATAATAGATGTCGCTAAATTGTATCTTGGAATTGAAACTTAGAATTGTTAATCCACTCGATGATATAACCTAAGTTTATGCACGTTGTTAAGAAGGTTAAGAACTTCAACATTACACTTTTTTTTTTACTAAGCTGATTTTCTTTTATTAATCACGTTCAAACACACAACTTAAACAGAATCCATCAGGTTATGGGCACAGCGTTGTGGAAATTTAGTATTTGAACGGAATAAACTCAATAAGTGAAGATTTTTTGTTCTCATTTGGAATTTTTTCGGAAGCATGGTTGAATACGACTCGGAGAAATTTCGAATCCCTCTATTCGATGGCACGAACTTTGGAAATTGGAAATTCCGCATGGAAACTTTGTTAGACGAACTCGGGCTATTGGAATTTGTGGTTCAACCTTATAATGAAATGAAACGAGTGCTAGATAAAAGGACTGAAGAAGAGCGCATACGTGAGTTGGAAAAGTTAGCAAAGCTGGATAAAAAATGTAAGTCGCAAATTGTACAACATATCGCTGACAGTCATCTCGAATATGCTAAAGATAAAAGAAATGCTGCAGAACTTTGGTTATCACTTTGCAATGTCTTCGAACGCAAAGGAATCGCAAGTCAATTGTTAATACGTAAAACCCTCTTGACTCTCAAATTCAACACAGCTAGTGAGGACTTGTCTAATCACTTTCTCAAGTTTGATAAATTAATTCGGGAACTTCGCTCAACTGGAGCTACACTCGAAGAAACAGATGTAGTTTGCCATCTTCTGTTAACTATGCCTTCAGAATACGATGCTGTCGTAACTGCTTTGGAAACCCTTTCTTCAGATAATCTATCCTTAGATTTCGTCAAGAATATGCTCCTAGATGAAGAAACAAAGCGGAAGAGTAACTCTACGATTCGACGTAATCGGAATGAATCAGTGACACCAACGACAGCGTTTTCATCTACTGTAAAAAAAATGAATCTAAGGGAAATCAAAATCATGGTAATCAAAGAACGAGTAAGGGAAGTTGCTACCCCTATAGATGTCACAACTGTGGAGAGTATGGACATATAAGGGCGTACTGTAAGAAGAATGGACAAGGAAATAAGTATAGTGGAAAACAGAATGCGAATATTGCAACTGCTGAAACGAAAACTGACATGGAATATTGTTTTTCAGCGTCTACGTCAGGAACTCAAAACAAGGACTATCGTTTTTATCTAGATTCTGGAGCGACCGAACACATGGTACAAAGTGGTTCAGGTCTGACGAGCATCAAAAGGCTGGATTCGCCAATTGTTATTCATGTTGCCAAATCAAATACAAAACTTACAGCAATCTTTGCAGGACAACTCAATAGCTACTGTAATGTCAACGGGAAACAGGTTCCTATTAAATTCGAACAGGTACTAATTGTTCCCGGTCTAAGTAAAAATCTGGTTTCAGTTAGCAGGCTGGAGGAAAAAGGTTTTGAAATCATTTTCAAGAATGGACGTGGAATTATACAACGAAATAAAAACATTGTGGCTATCGCAAAGCGAGGAGCAACGTCAGAGTTATACTCTTTGGAACTACAAAACCGGAAAGTTGTCACAAATCTTTGTTATAAGGAAAATGATCTAGTACTATGGCACAAACGATTAGGGCACCTGTGTTTTGATAACATCAGAAAAATGAAAGAGGACCTAGGAATTACAAAAATGACGGAACAGGTGGAAATATGTGACGTCTGCGTGGAAGGAAAACAAGCAAGACTACCTCACAACCAACAACGTCATCGAGCAACTAAGCCATTAATGTTGATACATAGTGACCTTTTGGACCTGTAAATCCAACATCATATGATGGAAAAGGTACATTCTAACGTTCATAGACGATTTTACTCATTTTACAGCAGCATACCCACTTGAATCAAAAACTGAAGTTTTGGGATTTTTCAAATTGTATGAAGCGATGGCAACTGCACACTTCAATTTGAAGATAAGTCGTTTTCGATGCGATAATGGTCGGGAATATGTATCAAACGATATAAAGGCGTTTTTTGAAGAAAAAGGCATCCAGTTTGAATTTACCATCAGATACACACCACAGCAAAATGGCGTAGCGGAAAGAATGAATAGAACGATTGTGGAAAGAGCTCGGAGTATGTTGATAAACTCAAAACTTGGAAAGACGTTTTGGACAGAAGCTTGTCTTACGGCAGTGTATCTTATAAATCGTACTCCTACGTCTTCGCTGAAAGGAGGAATTCCTGCCTACTTGTGGTTTGGAAGATCACCCAATTTCAAGAAATTGAGAATATTTGGATGTGTTGCCTTCCTGAAAATTCCTACGGAACTATCAACGGGGAAATTTGACTCAAGATCTGAAAAATGTATCTTACTTGGATATTGTGCAAATGGTTATAAGCTATGGAATCCAGAAAAACAAAAGGTTGTTTATGGAAGGGACATTGTGTTTGACGAAACGAGGTTTGACTATGAAGGATCTTTTTCGGAATACTGGCTGACGAACTCGAGTGAAAGTCAACATGTATCAGATTCAGAAGGATTAGATGGAAATTCTGATGATGAATCCAATTTACCTGATTTTTCAAAATCAGAAGAAATAAGAAAAAGTACTCGTCAACGTACCAAACCCAAATATCTACTAGATTACGCCACAATGGCACTTAGTGCTGAAGCTTATGTAAGTGAGGTGCCAGAAAACTTTGACGATATTGAAAATCGAACTGATAAAGAAAAATGGCATCAGGCTATTCAAGAAGAGATTCAAGCCTTGATTGAAAACGAAACGTGGGAACTCACTGATACTCCACCAGGAAGAAAAATTATTGATAGTAAATGGGTCTTCAAAATAAAATATGACAGAACAGGAAATCCTGAGAAATATAAGGCAAGACTTGTTGTTAAAGGTTGTGTTCAGAAGAAAGGTTATGACTATGAAGAAACTTATGCACCTGTTGCGAGACTGGTAACCCTTCGTTGTCTAATAGCTGTAATTAATAACGACAACCTTTATACAAATCAAATGGACGTGAAGAATGCATTTCTTCATGGTGAACTGAAGGAAGAAATTTTTATGAACATACCACAAGGTTTTCAAAGTAAAAATTCTAACAAAGTATGTTTGTTAAGAAAGGCACTCTATGGACTTAAACAAGCGCCAAGAGCCTGGAATGAGACTTTTGATAAATTTGTTAAGGAAATCGGATTTGTGCAATCCGGAGCTGATCGATGTCTGTATGTTATGCAAATAGATTTGGACAGAATCTTTCTTCTACTCTATGTAGATGACATCATAATTGCAGGAAATAATAAAAATAGAATCGACGATATCAGTAAATCATTAGGAAATAAATTCAAAATGAAAGATTTGGGAACTTTACATTCCTTTCTGGGAATCGAAATAAGTATTTCGGTTGATGGGATTACTCTGCACCAAGAGGCATATCTGCACAAACTTCTAAGTCGATTCAATATGGAGGACTGCAAACCAATCTCGACGCCAATGGAAACACGACCAGAGTTTGAGAAGGAGGACGTGAATGCCAGTCAACAATTGCGACCTTTTCGAGAACTACTTGGTTGCCTGATGTACGCAATGTTAACAACACGTCCAGACCTTAGCGCATGCGTGAATTTTTACAGCAGATTTCAAAATTGTCAGACAGAAGCTTTATGGAAAGGACTCAAACGGGTTCTACGGTATATAAAAGGAACTATTAATCATGGATTACATTTTAGAAAAGGAAATCAAACTGCAGTGGCATGTTTTGTCGATGCTGACTTCGGAAGTGGCAAGGACAGAAAATCAACCACTGGTTTTCTAATGCAAGTTTATGGAAACTCGGTTCTCTGGACAACAAGGAGGCAAAACTCAGTAGCTCTATCATCTACTGAAGCAGAATACCTAGCCTTGGCGACCGCAGCCGCGGAATTACTTTGGTTAGAAACTCTACTACACGATTTTTGCGTGACATGGACTGGACCCATGGTAATCTATGAAGACAATCAATCCTGCATAAAACTTCTAAGTCGATGGGAACATAAGAGGCTGAAACATGTAGATGTAAAGTATAATTTCGTACGCGAGCTAGCACAACAAAAACGAATCGATGTGAAATACGTCAACACAAAAGACCAACTCGCTGATGTTCTCACGAAACCACTACCCAAAGAACAACATATGAAATTACGTGAGAAACTTGGTCTAATTCAAACATAAATTTATCTCATTAGAATATTTCTTTGATGTTTAATTTTTTTTTTTTGTGAAAGTTTGAATTGAGGAGGAGTGTTGAAAGGGCAATTCAACCCTCAGATAATAGATGTCGCTAAATTGTATCTTGGAATTGAAACTTAGAATTGTTAATCCACTCGATGATATAACCTAAGTTTATGCACGTTGTTAAGAAGGTTAAGAACTTCAACATTACACGTTTTTTTTTTACTAAGCTGATTTTCTTTTATTAATCACGTTCAAACACACAACTTAAACAGAATCCATCAGGGAATTAAGTGGATGCCAGAATCCGATTTATTCATTTTCGTTTCCTCGATGCCGCCGGTAAAATTAAAGTATTCGAAAAGATTAGTCCTTTCTGAGACGGCTCAACTATTTGATCCTCTTGGTTGGTTAGCTCCGGTTATCGTCATTGCAAAAATTCTTATTCAAGATCTTGTAAGATACCCAATTCTATCAATCTAGAATGCCTGATATGTTTACTTGATATTGTAATGAATATTTAACTGTCAGTCTTTGTCAGTAATCCATATAGTTCACGTATAGATATAAAACGCTGTTACATATCGTGTTTCACTGCGTTATACCCGCCTATAGATCTTTGGTTAACTAATTTAGATTGGGATTCGACACTACCTGACGACTTACTTAGTCGATGGTTGAATTTTCGTTCTTCTTTGGATTCTGTCGGTAAAATCAAAATGCTCTTGTTCCTCGTAGAGCTTCTACTCTTTTGATGGCCAAAACCAAGATAGCCCCTGTCAAAGTACAAACAATTCCTCGTCTTGAATTGTGTGGTATGGTGTTGTTGGCTAGACTTACATCACATCTTCTGAAAAATCTTTCGCAAGCGCCATCAAAGATCTATTTTTGGACGGATTCTAATATCGTTCTCGACTGGTTGAACGGACACCCTTCCAGATGGACGCCATTTGTAGCCAATAGGGTTAGCGAAGTGAAGACTCTTTTTCCGGATATAGAATATAGACATCTTCCATCAGGAGATAACCCAGCTGACGTGGCATCCAGAGGACTAGTCCCTGATCAACTTGCTTCTTTCAATTTATGGTGGAACGGACCAGGATGGCTACTTCACGAAGAAAACTGGCCGATTTCGAGATGCCCTCAGCCCATAGATGAAGTTCCGGAGACAATTACAGCGACTACAACAATGGTGGAAGAAAACCATTCAGTGCTCGATTATTTGAAGAAATTCTCATCTCTTACAAAGATTCTGAGGATTCTATCGTTTTGTTATCGTTGGAAATGTAATGCAGGACCATCTAAACATTTGCGAAATTTCGACACTTTGACAGCCGCAGAATATAAATTAGCTCGTATTGGCCTCTTCAGAGCTGTTCAGTTGTATCATTATTCAAATGAAATACGTTGCCTTCACAATAATCATCCCATTTCGACTAAAAGTCAACTATTTAGACTCGTACCTTTCATCGCCAGCGATGATCTACTGAGAGTGGGAGGTCGCTTGCAAAATACTTTCCTACCATTCGATGAAAAACATCCGTTAATTTTACCCGGATCTTCGATATTCACCCGTCGTCTAATCGAACATGTACATCAAATTACTTTGCATGGTGGTGTACAATTGATGAACAGCTATCTAACAAGATCATTTTGGATTACCCAAGGATTACGTACTATTCAGAGAGTTTATCGTCAATGCGTAACCTGCATACGCTACGCTTCGCGAACTGGTGTACAACAAACGGCCCCATTGCCAGTGTATCGAGTGACTCCTTCTCGACCTTTCGCTCATACTGGACTACATTATGCGGGTCCATTTACGCTACGTGCATCGAAAACTCGAGGATCAACTTCCACCAAAGGATACATTGCTATATTCGTCTGTATGGTGATCCGTGCAGTTCACATTGAAGTGGTTTCTGACCTGACAACCAACGCTTTCCTGAACGCTTATTCTCGGTTTACTGCTAGACGTGGATCGTGTCAGAATATTTATTCGGACAATAGCACCACCTTTAGAGGAGCATCAGAAGAAATACACAAATTGTTTGTTAGATCATCCAAATGGTCAACGGAAGTTGGTGCTGTTCTAGCTTCGCAGGGAACGAAATGGAACTTTATTCCACCTCGAGCTCCTCACTTTGGTGGATTATGGTAGGCAGCGGTTCGAAGCTTCAAATTCCATTTCCGAAGAGTTGTGGGCGATACAGTTCTTAGTTTCGAAGAAATGTGTACTCTTGCCGTCAAAATTGAAGCCTGTTTGAATTCTAGACCGTTGTGTAGAATAAGCGCATCTGGAACTGACGAAGTAGCTTTAACCCCCGGCCATTTCCTTACCGGTACTGCTCTGCTGGCACCCCCAGAGCGGATCGCAGACGCGGATCTGGACGATCAGCCAAAAACTTTTCGAACTCGTTGGCGAATGGTCGACCACATGAGAAACTCGTTTTGGCATCGTTGGCGGAAAGAAATATTGAGCCAATATCAGCAACGAAACAAGTGGCAACGAACTACTCTTAACTTTGACGTAGGGGATGTCGTTATCATGACCGATGACATTACTCCTCCGACTCATTGGCCGCGCGGTCGAGTTATTGAGGTGCATCCAGGAAAAGATGGGTTAGTCCGCGTCGTTACGATAAAAACCTCGAAGTCTACCTTTATACGATCGATAACTAAACTGATAAAGCTGCCCCAGTGGATATCGAAGATATAGCGAAACTTGAGCATGATCGAGAAAATAAACCGTAGTGTTTTTGTTTGTCAACTTTGATTTTTTTTTGTATCATTCCTAACATTCGTTACCATTTGACTAATTTTTTTATTGTTTTTTTTTTCTCTTGTCATTTTTTTTTGATATAAGAAATAACTATGTACGAATTGGTAAATCATTATTTTTTTGTATATTATTTGCATATTATTTTCAAATTTTGTAAAGCTGAGCATACCCGTATCGCACTGCAGCTGAATTGTAATAGTCGTTTCCTTTTACATTTGTTTTTCTTATATGGCTTTGTTTTATTGCTGCCGAAGCAGCAAGGTGTGCGGTATGTTCAGATGTACCATGTGTTCCTGCGGGTTGTGCGCTCCACGCACCTCCGGTGGAGGGTGCGTGGTGCGCATGGCCGTTGCGAGAGGAACGCGGCATTGTAGTTTGAGATTTGGTTGTATTCAGTTGGGTGAGTAAATACCTACGAACTAATCATTTCGTTTCATTTTGGTTTTGCATCGGTAAGAAAAAATACCATACTATATCCGAAACTTCTTTTCGTTAGTAGTTGCTCCAGTTCAATACCCTGACCGGTTAGGGTTTAATAGTTTCCGTTCAATTATTACCCACCACAGGGTAAACTGTCAACAGTCACTTTGGAATACCAAGAAAAATTACTACTGATAATGGACAAGAATGGAAAAATTAAACAATACAAGCTTTATATAAACTTCATCATATTGAAATACATTATACTACTGCATATAACCCTAATAGTAACAGTCCTATTGAAAGATTTCAGTCAACTTTATGAGAAATAATGTTGACTTTGAAAAATTCTAGACCGAGTGAAAATGCTGAAACTTTAGTAGATTATGCTTTCCTATCATACAATAATTCAGTTCAGAGCACTATTGAATATACACCCTTCCAAATAGTGAGAGGAAGATTAGATTATAAAAATCCATTCGAATTAGATGATAATACTAAGCTTACGCAATATATACAAGAACATTCTGCAAATTGCAAAATGTTGAATGAAGAAATACAACGAAAAATTCAATCAAAACAACAAAACAACTTAAATAAAATAAACTCTAATAGACAATCAAGAATTAAACTTGATACATCAAAAAATATCTTGGTTGAAAATAGAAGAAATAAAACAGAAAAGAAAACAAAAGATCCTTATAAACTAGCAGAAAAACCGCAAATCATCAGTGATATAAAAATAAAAACACAGAAAAGAACATTACATAAAAATTATTCAAAACCTCAACGTATTGTTACAGATAAAATAAGAAATGAAGATTCTCACCCTTCTAACAGGAATAAAAGCATTAGAAATAACGGAACTCAAGAATCCAATTCTACTAATCTACCGAGGACAAGCAAAAGTTATCATAACTAAACATTCTTTCCTATATCATGTTAACCTAACCTATCTAGAAGAATCCCTAATTCAAATCAAAACAACACTAACACTCATGAAAAATGACATTATTAAACAAAAACCTGATCATTTTTTTATAGTTATTTTGAACAAAATAAACAATGTGCAAACTTTAACAGAAGTGATATCGATAAAATAAATTCATTTTCTGAACTCACTAGAATGAAAATAGGACTTTTTAATGGTATTGGAAAAATACAAAGATGGCTATTTGGTACTTTAGATTCAGACGATAGAGAACATATCAGAACATATTTGTCAACTTTATATACAAATCAAAAAACTGAGAATAATGATTTGAAAGAACAACAAAGCTTTCTTAAACAACTTTCGAGTACATACGATGAAGTCTTTGAAAATCTTTATGAAAATCAGAAAACTTTCGAAATTCAGTTGCAAGGATTAAATAAAGAAATAAATAATTTTATAAAAATTAATCATGCATTCTCACTTTCAAATATAAAAGACAATACAATTATGCAACTTCAAACTATCCAACATATTGTGATTAATTTAGAGAATGCAATTTCTTTTGCAAAAATGAATATTTTGTATAGTTCAATAATAGAACCTTCTCAGTTGAAAATCATTTTCAATAAATTAAATGAACTTTATGGTAAAGATAAAATTCCTAAGATGATAAATTTAATGAATTACTATTCACTTTTCTCAACACAAATTTTAATTGAGAAGAGAATAATTTTATTTAAAATTCATTCACCAATAATTTCATCACATTTTAAATATTTTCATCTATACCCAATTCCTCTCAAAAAACAAACTATAATTCCTGAACAACCTTTTCTGTTGCTCAATACTGAAGACTACTGGACAACAGCGGAACAATGCCCAGAGATCGATCAATCAATTCTTTTGTCTTCAAGAAAACATACATAAAGAACAACCTTGCCTAGCAGATTTAATAAGAAGTGGTCGGAATTGCTGTAATGCAACAAGAATACAGTTCCATGAAACTACCGTTATGCAAATCAGCACGAAAGATGTATTAGTGATACCTGCTCAACCAACAAACATCCAATCAACTTGTAAAATCCAAGGAATTTACAAAATTATTCACCCTTGCATCATTTCGATGGATGAATGCAGTTTACTGGTTAATGGAAAATATTTTCAACCAGAACGAGTAAATCAAGAAGAAATAATCTTCGAGTTGCCTGTAATCGAACTACCCGAACAAGAAGAGGAAGAAATATAACAAATGAAGAAAATCAATATAGATGATATCCACCATATCAAGAAATTGGCTCAAAATCTTCACCTGATGAAGCTGGATACAAATCCGAACTACAAACATCCTTGGATCAACACAATGATCATTATATTAATTATTGTATTTGTATTTATAATAAGTTCTTTTTATTTACGTTTTAAGATTTTAAGAAAAAAAGAAAAAGTTTCAGGCAACGAGAAAATGAGTCAATCCTCATTTTCCTCTCTTAAGGAAGGAGGAGTTATGTGAATGTAAGTTTGACCATTCAAACTTGCTGCCTGCACAGCGAGGCGCAGGACGGATGGTAGGGAAATCAGTTGAAGACGATTATTTGTCGTGAATAACTTGTGACACGATATTAATTTGAGAAAGCATTTTTTATAATTCTTGTTCATATTTCACCCATTGTAAATCAACCACATATTGTGTTGATTCAGGTATGTATTCAATAGTATGATCATTTATTTGTAACATTATAAATCACAGTTTTTCAACTGCAACAACACGTGTTGATTTAATTCCACGAAATTCTTATCATAAATCAAGTCTCTGATTTCGAGACTTATATGAATAAAATATAAACACCCTTTATTCATAATCCTACCTTTTAAGATAAGAATATCGGTATGATTATATTTCTCATAACATCCATTAACGGACCCAAAAAATCCATTAAGAATTAAAACAACATCTTTTGATAAAATAGTATATGAGGACAAATCGTCAAAGATAAGATTAAGTTTACTTCTGTCAGTCTTCACGAGCATTTCTCCGAGTTAAATTCGGTTATATTTAATACTTCGTATTGTATTTGCTGAATTAGTTCCAATAAAATTAAATTTTTTATTGAACTCGGAATTAAAAAACAAAATCACGCTGGTAACGTTAACGGTTACTCCACAAGTCAACGTGTCTTCATAACCCACAGATTTTGATCGAAATCTGATAACAGCCGATTCAGATAATTCAAATGCGCAATTGTTTTTACCTTGAACCCTAACTTGTGTTGGCTTGGTCGGAACCTTGAGTTTTTTACACATTTGACTTTTGACATTGCTCCAGTGTCGAGCAATACAACACAGTCATGCGGATTTCCCTCTATGTCTAACACGTGTATCACAGCGGTCGGAAGGACATGAGATGCATTACAAACACCTGCAGAAAAAGCTACAGTTCTGGATTAATTTTCCGAAGTTGATTGCCTTGCGTCATTATCGATAATAATTTAATAAAGAGTTGTGGGACTTTTTACATTTGTTGCAACGTTTACCTGAATCACATTGAAATGATAGATGTCCTGACCTAAGGCAATTTAAACACCGTTTCTTTTGCTTAACGATTTCAACTCGTTGCGGAATGGACCTTTTCAGAAAGGACGAACACGCGAAAAGGCCGTGGTTTTGATTACAGATGGGGCAAGGTTCACGCAAACTCATGTTATGCACCGCTATAATACGCTTATGTGACTGATTTGTATTACTAACGAATTTCGAATTGGAAATGTTTGAACCTTCTGTTTCTTCTATGAGATCACATTCTGTTTCTATAAACTCAAGAAGATCTGAGACATCTTGTGAATCTTTCTGTTTCTTGCAATGTTTTTCCACTCAGCTTTTGTAGTGGGATCGAATTTATCTGAAATGATATAGAGTAATAATGTTGGCCAGCCACAAACATTTTCCTTAAGAGACTTCGAAGCCCGGATGTTGCTTTGCATACTGTTTGATAGGTCTCGGAGACCAATAAATGATCTTTTCGTTAAAATAGGATAATCCAAAATGCCTCTGATATGTTTATTGATCATAAGGGTTTTGTTCTGATACCTGCTCTGTAATAATTTCCAAGCTTCTTCATAATTAACTGAAGAAATTTGCATGCCTTTGATGACTTGCGCAGCTTCACCAGTAAGGGACGAATTCAAATAAGTAAACTTTTGGATTGGTGTCAGTGAAACATTAGTGTGAATAACGGAATGAAAGGTGTCGTAAAATTGTAACCATTTGTCATAGGAACCATCAAACTGCGGTAAGTTCATAGTCGGAAGTTTAACATCATTTTCTATTTGGTGACTTGAGTTGTCGTCTGTAATTTGTGAAACACTCGCTTGGTCAAGAAAAATATTCTTTTTTGGCTTTATTTTACCGATTATGACTTCAGCGTTTGAAGTTGCGCTAAAAAATGATTCTTCAAACTCTTCCCGAGTTTTGTTGCTTTGTCAACTAGAAGTTCAATTTGGTTCTGTATATCTTCAAATTCCGAAGCGGCTTCGGAAATTTTTGCATAGCGTTTTTCTAACGTAATGAGCGACTGATCTGAAATAGGTTCGTCTTTTTTCAAGGTTTCTTCGACTTGTTTTACGAAATTTTGAAATGACGTTAAACGCGCTTTTGTGGCGCCTCTTTTGCGAATCAATAACTGTATTTCTGTCATTTTTTTTAAGGATTCGTTACGTTAAATTCTTCTGATTTGACTTAATTTCAAAATAAATTGCTTTCAGCGTGAGTCTGTACAACAATGAATGATTTGCAATTGTTAACAAAAGTAGCGCTTGATAAAATAAAACAAATGAAGAAAGAAAGGAATATACTGTACCCCCTCGATTCTTGTGATATCTGCTATGTGCGCCTTCCAAGAAATCTCGTCTCGCCGCTGTTGCCAAGTGCGTTCGCCGTTTGCGATGCTGGTACACGTGGTTGGTAAATCGGTCGATTTCCTTGATTATCGATCAACCTTCTTTTCCATTCACTGAATCCGGTCGATAAGGACCATGTTGTAATTATGATAATAATGGACTGTATATTAAAACCCTTTTTCTCCTCTGTATCGATATATTTAACAATTTGCGACAACACAGTACAGAGTGCCTTTTTACTGCCGGGTACGGGCAGAGTCCCATGTCGCCCCTACTCCTCGATGGACCGGCCTCCAGGTCCGTAACAGAATAAAAATGTCGCAACATAATCTGACAATCATGCAACATCCCGCATTATATTACAAACGTTCAAATCAGAAAAGAACTACAAATAAAAACTATAGCAGAAATAACCTTTGAAAGATCAACATCACTAATAGAGAAAATGAACAAACACAACAACACCGAAATGAGAAAATTAACTGCTAACTCACATAATAATAGGAGGATAGTAACATTCACCAACCAAAAAAGAAAACATGAAAATTAAATTAAAAAAAAAAAACCGGAAAAAAAATGTAGAAAAAAGGCGATATTAAGAAGAAAAGGCGTAGGAGCAATAGTCTGGTCCTTGTTAAAGGTCAAGATCCCGGGAGCTTTTTTTTCTCCTTTTTTCTATTTGTGTATCTCTGTAAACTCCAACTTAATTTGAGAATGCTATCGTGCTTCGGAAGGCACGTAAAGCCGTTGGTCCCGGCTACATATTCAATATGTCCAACGAAAAGTGTGCACCTAGCTTTTCTCTTGATTTTGAAATTGAATGCATAAATGCTCGGACAAGTCGATTTTGCTTTTGAAGGAGACACATTCGAAGCATATTTTTAGATCTGAGCCTATAACCTCTAGCGAGGATTTGTAACAACCCTAAAATTCTCAATGGAAGAAGGCGTCGACTAATATATCATTTGAAAGAGCACCAAATTATCTTTCGAAGAATCTCTCTTTGTTCAATTTCACTAAAACAGTCAATGCGAAAACGGCGTTGCAGCCCTTGAGCCGATAATTGTGGTATTCATGAAAACAAAGCAGTGGAAATTATTACACTTTATTTTCAAAATAATAGTTGTGCTAGACTTACGGCTCGCTAATTTAATGAGAGGCATCCCGATGAAATGTGAGTGTTATGTACGTTGGAAAGTTAGTAACAGAGTTTGTAGATATCGGATCTGTCTAAAATAGAAAATACCAGCCGCAGAAACCGATGAGAAATGAAGCTGTGGAAGTCGCTGTTTTAGGGCATATTGAAATGGATCATAGTCAAAGTACTCGTCCACTGAAGCTGAAGCCTCAGGTGTTTCCCGTTCGTCTATACTACGAATTTTAAAAGCGTACCACTTTCATCCGTACTAAATCCAATTAGTACATGCACTAAATGAGGATAATCCTGATCGAAGGCTGCAATTTTGTGAAGCAATCAGCCACCATTTACTTGCAGATCCGCAATTATTATTCAACATTTGTTTTCCCGACGAATGCACATTTTATTTGCATGGAGCTGTAAAGACACACAATTGCTGGTACTAGGATAAGAGTAACCCATATTTATTCCGTGAGGTTCATACCCAGTATCCCCAAAAACTAAATGTCTGGTGTGGCATATTAGGAAATCATATCATAGGACCCTTCACGAGATAACAGGTGAAGTGTATCTAAACATGCTTGAAGGTACAATTAATCCTTTAATAACACAAATAATAGAAGAAGACAGAAATTATACTGCTGATCGGCTTCATTTCCAGCAAGATGGAGACCTCCGCAATATGTGTTTCCAGTAACGCTTCATTGAAATCGAGGTCAAAAGAGGATGAGACTAAAAAATGTAAAAAACTATGGTCACCACAAGAGAAAAATAATCCTTTTCAGACTTTTGGCTCATTGATACAACAAAGAAGAATACCTTCCACCACCGCGGTCAGAGATTCCTTCTAACAAATAATCAGATTGAACGTACTATAGATCAGGTGAGGACATGGACTTCAAACGAAAAAAGAAGACTAAAAAGCGAATGGGTTCGAAATTTGCCAAAACAATAATCGTGAATATTTTAAAAATGTTCATACACAAATGGTGTTGTTTCGAAAATAGCCTTATTATTATATCTTCAATGTCAAGTTTTTTGAG
Source organism: Novius pumilus (assembly GCA_020654155.1). Taxonomy (NCBI): domain Eukaryota; kingdom Metazoa; phylum Arthropoda; class Insecta; order Coleoptera; family Coccinellidae; genus Novius; species Novius pumilus. The sequence continues at coordinate 68,803 of JAIFOV010000043.1, forward strand.
AAATTTTATATGTATTCACACAACTTTATACATCTTGATATACATTGCTAAAGAAGAATTTAGTTTTCTCAGTACATTATTATTTTCTAGAGTTTGGTAGTGCATAGTTTTTGTTTCGCGACACAATTTTAATTTCATTCTTTGTTTATTATAACTGGTCAATAAATTATTCGGAATATGTTTAATGAATAAAAAATTCTTTTTAAAATTTTAATAAAAATGAGTTTATATTCCTACGTCATATATTCAGATACCACTTATCCTTTTATTAACTGTATAATATACAGTCAATTTTAATGATAATCTAACATAACTCTATTACTACATATGTGCCTTTGAAAAAAATCAAGTTCTTTTTGCGAAATAACCGTACTAATCGTGAATCGTTGTATTAATGATCAAAACAGCGATACTAGTGTTCGTGACTCTGGTTTATGGGTGGTTCCTGGTAAAATTCCGAAATAAAGCTGAACTAACCTCAAAATGAGTTCCTGTGTGAGGTGCAGTGAGGAAGTTGTGTTTGCGGACGTGACGAAAAGTAAAGACATAAAGGTTTATTCTGCCCTTGCGACTGCTGTAAGCAAGTTTTTTGCAGGGCGTGCTAAGGAATTTCATCATCGGAGATACGGGCCATAATGACTCGAACACGAGTCATCCTGCTGTTTTGCATAGCGTGTCGGGCGTCTATTGAGAAATTGCCACAAATAGGATGCACTCTCAAAGAACTCCCGTCAATTAAATCTGATGTGCAGATTCTAAAACCGGAGTTACGAACGCTCGAAAATAGTGTTACTAGTCTACCCTCAAATCAAACTTACGCTGAGATTGTTTCTGACTCAACCTTAATCAAAGTAAAATTCCACGTATTGAGGCTACTATTGAAACTATCAAGATTTAAATTGAAGAAATAAAGAACGCTATGAAAGATTCGAACTCACAGCAAACATATGCGCATGTTGTTCCTCAGGCAGACTCACTCAAGAATGAAATTAATGAATTAAATAAAAAATAGCAGGCACTGCAACGGATGAAAAATCAACCATTTAAAGCACAATTGAAGAGCTTCTGTTGAGAGAAGCAAAATCCTGCAACGTACTCGTGTTTGGAATACCAGAGGTGAATCACAACGAACGATTCCAGATAGAATACAACACAATCAATAAAATCCTCAAAAATCATAGTGTGAATCATGATCCCAGGGACATAGTGAGAATGCATAGAATTGTAGTCTGTACTGATAATAAAACCGGTCCAATAAGAGTGGTACGTTCAGCAAAACTTTGGCCCAGGCAATATTGAAACACAAAAATAAGGTCCCCACCACAGAAATATACTACCGAAAGCATGATCAAACTATGAAAGAGAGGAAATATGTTAGGGACCTGCTGGCTGAGTTTGAGCAGAGGAAAGCTAAAGGAGAAGTCGATCTTAAAATGAGATATGATAATGGCGTTTCAAAACTTGTCACTCTCAAATCAACATATCCCACTTTAACAAAAAACTAGACGCTCCTGTGCATTGGTGTACCCAATTGGGTAGACATATTAATGAAAAAGAGGGATCTGGCAATGATGTTGATCACAGAGACTTGGCTGAATGAGACAACTCATGACTCAATAATTAACATAGGGGGATATAACCTGTTTCGCAATGATCGTAGGAATCGAAGAGGCGGAGGAGTGTGCATTTACGTCAAAGAAACAATATCTGGACATAGTTTACAAGCAGAAATCAGCTGCACCATCATCTGTCGAATCTCTCGTACTTAATATAAAAATATGTAATCTAAGGTTCAAAATAATGTTTGTATATGTACCACCTGCAACTGATCTTAAGGATTGGAATATCCATCATGACTCTAATACTGAATGAAGCTACTTCAAATATAATTATGGGTGACTTCAACTTGCCAGATATTAATTGAACAACACTGACCTTGAACAAATCTGAACAAAGAGCTCAAGCCCTCTTTGAGGCATACAAATGTTGGCCTGCGGCACAAGTCGTCAGAGATCCACCAGGGATAGAAGTACCCAGTAGTCCTTGCTTGATTTGATATTTGTCGGTGACAAGAAGACAGGTTCGGAAGTAAAAAATAGCCTACCACTGTGAATGAGCGATCATCTTGTACTAGAAGTTGACATGCAGCTCATGTTGCAACCTAAACCTACACAACTAGTTCGTAAGAAAAACTTTTGGAAAGCTAATTTTGTAGAATCGCGTAATTGGAAGCTTAGTTAAGATGTATAGTAGTGTAGAATCGCTTAGTTAAGATGTATAGTAGTGTAGAATCGCTTAGTTAAGATGTATAGTAGTAAAACACATGATGCCGAATTGAAGGACGCTGTATTCTCTGTTTGGAAATTCTTGCACCGAACCGACCGTCGGGTGGGGCATTGTGCACTCCCGGCAGTTCAGTTCACGCTGAATATTCGAAGGAAGAAGACTCTTTTTTTTCTCTTAATTATATTGGTGATTGGCTCGAATTGTTTTGATACATCCGAAAACAAGCACATCGTTTGTGATTTTTCTTAGATTTGTGAGTTTCCCGCGAGTGAAGTCTGTGAAGAAGATGCCAAACACCAGCGAAATGGTCGAGCGTATTGCTGATGACGTCGAAGCTTAGGATTTGGAAGCCGACCAAATTCATCGTTTGAAAATTTTCGAGCTCAAGGCGGAGTTAAAGAAACGGCAATTACGGGTATCCGGCCGAAAATATGCAAAATTGGCGCAACGAGGACGATGTTGACGACCCAAAAGACGACGAAGAAACAAATGACGAAATAGACAAAGAAGATAAAAATGAGAACATTCGTGGACTCCGGTATGAAAGACAAAATATCATTAGAAGAGTGGAAGCAGAGCGAACCTTACTAACATTTCACGACTTATAAGGTTCAATGACGAAATTCACTGGAGACGATCGTTCCAACGTGGAACGATGGCTGCGGCAATTCGAAGAACATGCTGCATTGTGTGGACGGAACGACGCACAGAAGGTAGTTTATTGCAAACGCCTTCTTGGTGGTTCGGCGAAATTATTCGTCGATTACGAGCGGTGTTGTACTTCCTGGTACAACCTGAAGAAGTCGCTGAGCGAAGAGTTCGAGGAACGAGTGGACAGTCGGGAGATCCACCAGGAGCTGCGAATGAGACGTTAAAAACAAGACGAATCCTATCAGGAATATACCTATCGAATGCTTGATATTGCCGATCGAGCTAATGTCGAAATTCAAGCGACAATCAACTAAGTATATAATCGCGGGCATTCCTGACAGTTCGGTTAATAAGGGGGTGTTGTACGGAGCGCGTAATCTACACGAATTAAAAGAGCGATTCCGTCAATATGAAGAAATGAAACGGAACATGCCAGCGAGGACAACGACGAGACGTTTTTCGCGTTCGGAAGAGTCGACGCCGGAAGCTGCTAGTTCGTCGCCCAGGACGACCTCTGGTACGACGCGCAAACTTCGCTGTTTCAACTGTGGTGCGAATGGTCATACGAGTGCGGAGTGCCGAAATAAAGAAAAAGATCGGAAATGTTTCCAGTGCGGGAATTTCGGCCATATATCTTCACAGTGCGGAAATCGGGATGTGGAAGGAGTGCATAGGACCGCGGAAACCGATCGGAAATATCGTAAAGAAATCACAATTAGGGACCGTAAGATCTTAGCTTCAATTGACACCGGTAGCGATCTAACGCTTATCAGTATGAGGGAGTATGTAAAAATAAGTTCGCCGCCTTTGTGTAACCAAAGAATTCAATTCAAGGGCGTAGGATCAGATATCATTGAGACGTTGGGTAAGTTCACCACTGTTATGACTAAAGCCCGGATGTTAGGCAAAATGCCATAAAATGCCATAAAATGCCTATTTTCGTATTTTCTGTCTATTTTGCCTAAAATGGGATTTTATGACTTATTTCGCCTATTTCGAACAATTTATGATAGTATAAAGTGGGAAACCTAAGATCTCAGGTAGGCAGGGTTGGTACATAGACAAGAGATAGTTCCCTTTTCTAGGAATTGATACAACAACTGTTACTGATGGGAAAACCTACAACCAGATACCTATAGGTATAAATATATCGTAATACCCATTTCCGTTCAGTTGTTTTTCACCATTCGCCCATTCGGTTCAACTTATCGCCAGCCAATATGCCTAAAGTCAGAGCATCCGAGCAAACAAAATTGAATAAATTAATACTTGAATTCGGTAAAGACGTTTTCAGTAGTGACGGTTCTGTGTTATTCTGCAAAATATGTGACTGTAAAGTGAATTTTGAGAAGAAGTATTTTGTATCCCAGCACCTTTCAACAGTGAAACATAAAAATGCTGCTTCGAAAAATTGCGATAGTAAAAAAACGTGTCTGCTTCCGAATTTCGGCGTTATATCCAATCGACAATCCCAATTCTCTTTGGATTTATGTAAAGCACTGACGGATGCGAACATTCCTCTTTGGAAATTGGAAAATCCTTCTCTAAAAGCATTCCTTGAAAAGTACACCAAAGAACACGTGCCAAGTGAGTCCACCCTCCGGAAAAATAATATTGATGTAGTGTTCCAGGAAAAGATGAACAAAATTAGAAAAGAAACGGAAGGTAAAAATTTGTGGGTGTCCATTGACGAAACAACCGATGCTCTTGGCCGCTTCGTAGCCAACGTAATTATTGGAACTCTACAATCAACTCACCAGGACTCTAACACGTATTTATTAACAAGTGAAGTACTCGAATCAGCCAATAATTCGACAATAGCCCAATTATCTACCAGTGCGCTCTCGTTATTGTGGCCAGATGGAGTGAAACATGACAAAGTGTTGCTATTTGTTTCTGATGCTGCTCCATACATGAAAGCAGCTGTAAAAGTTCTGCAAGTTCTATTTCCAAAAATGGTTCATGTGACGTGTATAGCTCATGCATTGCATAGAGTTGCTGAAGAAGCGCGAAATTTATTTCACGATGTCGATCTGTTAATATCAAACGTCAAGAAAGTTTTTAAAAGCTCCATCGAGGGTGCAAATTTTCGAAGAACTTGCACCAGATCTGCCATTACCACCTCAACCTACAATAACGAGATGGGGTACATGGATATCGGCTGCCATTTATTACGCAACCCATTTCGAGAAAATTGTAGAAATAGTGGATCACCTCGAAAATGATGCAGCTTCAATAAAAATATGTAAAGATGTTTTGTCCAAAAAGAATATCCAGTCTGATTTAGCATACATACTTGCACATTTTCATTCAATTCCAACATCAATACAAAAACTAGAAGAGAGGAATTTAAAATTACAAGAGCAATTGAACATTATGGATGAAACAATTGAAAGAATCAGTTCTGCGCCTGGATTAAAAGGAGAGTTCATGAAAGAAAAATGTGAAAAAGTGTTGCAGAACAATAGTGGTTTGGTCAAGATGCGCGAAATAAATTCGATTTTATTAGGAGATGGGGTCAGTAATTTCTTGAACCCTACCGAAATATCCTCGTTTATGTATGCACCTTTGACATCTGTTGATGTGGAGAGATCTTTTTCGTTTTGAAAATCTTCTGAAAAGTAAGTCACGGCGGGACCGGGAATCGAACCCGGACCTCCAGCTTTACGCGCTATTGCTCTACCATTAAGCTACCCCGACTATGACTTATTTTCAATTTTTTCCGGCTAACTTGTTGCTTTGATAATCTTGGACTTCATCACAGAAAGCCATGCAAGAGAATCAATTTAACTGAAACGCCGGCTCTGCGTAATCAACGCTAATCGTGAATTGATTCACGATTGGCGTTGATTACCAGAAACCGGCGTTTCAACAAATTGATTCTCTTGCATGGCTTTCTGTGATGAAGTCCAAAATTATCAAAGTTAACAAATTAACCAGAAAAATGAAAAAAAAAAAATTGAAAAATAAGTCATAGTCGGGGTAGCTTAATGGTAGAGCAATAGCGCGTAAAGCTGGAGGTCAGGTTCGATTCCCGGTCCCGCCGTTTACTTTCAGAGGATTTTCAAAATTATACCCTATCACCGGGTTGGTGAGAAATAACACCTTCTAACATCTTTTTGGTTGTATAAACATATTTTATCAGTTAGACGACAAAGTATAAAATTTGAAAATTTGAAAACTATTGGTAGTTATGTTTAATAAAGAATAAGTATTCACATCGAATGTTTTTTGTTTTATCTTATCTGTTTTTATCTATCAGTATATAATAAATGCCTATTTTAAGTGGCTATTTTGAGTATTTTTATTGCCTTTTCACTACCTTTTTTTAACGAATTTATAGTGCCTAAAGTCCGGGCTTTAGTTATGACTATCGAAGGATACGAATTTACCGTTCACTATAACGTTGTATCAGATGACCTATTTAATTATTCTGTTTTGTTAGGGATAGATTCTTTGGATAGGGTAGAATTTCGCGTACGTAACGGGGAAGTGCAATTTTAAAAATTAGATGACAATGACGCAAATGAATCACACATATTCAAAATTGATGTGATAAACGAAGATAATCGAATCGATCTCTCACAAAAATATCAGCTCCGGTACCCGAAAAATGGTACGCTCACGTGGAAGCCGTGAAATACATCAATTCGACCCCTAGTCGCAGTACCGGTAAAAGTCCAAGTGAATTGTTATTTGGAGTCAAAACCCGAATGAAAGACGATGTGGAAATACGCGATCTAATCGATAAAGAGTGGGCCGAACAATTTCAACAAGACCGAAAAGACTTAAGGTGCGAAGCCAAAAAAAAATCGAAAAAATGCAGGAAGAAAACCGTCGTCAATTCAATAAAAAGAGGAAAGCGCGCCGGATGGCGACCTGGTGGCGATCCAACGACCGCAATTGGGTCCAGGGGGCCTAGCCAAGTGACCGTTCTACAGTAGTTGACGCTTGTAGAAAGGTCGTTTCATGAATGAAATAAACGGTCCCGAACGATAAGTCACGTGATTGTAGAAAGATCCGCGGCCAAGTGACCATCGAGCGGTTCGTTCGATCCCATGGAATAGAACGGCAGACGTTTCTATCGTGTAAAACGCTACCTCCCTTTATAGTCCAAGATCCCAGAGCGATAAGACACAACTTATTTTCACATAAATGAAACCTCATGTTCTCAGTAGTGTCTTATGTGCTCAGAATACCTGCGCGCTTGTGGAGCTTGCCGAGTGACACCTGGGCAGGTACCAGGTGTGAAAGGTAACTAAAATTAATAGTTACCTAACTTAAATTTTCATAGCTGATTTTTAAATATATTTTGTAGAGTGTTATTATAAAGTTATACCATAAGCGTCAGACACTTTTCATGGGCCAGAACTTTTGTCAGACGCTTTAAAGCTCTACAAAAAATAAATTAACTTAACTTATTTTTACATGTCTGACATTTAAATATGTTCTCAGACAAAATTGATTGACCAAACACCCCTAAACAGCAAAATTATTCTGCCGTGAGTATGAGCGCGAAAGCATTATAGGTGCGTTTCGGGCGAGTGAGACGGTCTTACTAACTCAGTTCCCCTTCTCTCATTCGTGTAATTATTCTGTGTATTGTGTATGTGTCCTTTGGGTACAACCTAATACTATACAGTATAGTTTGGATCTGTGAGACCACATGTTTTTGTTGTTTACGTCGTGTGATTTGTGAGTTATTTACATTACTTATTAACGTGAAAATCATGGAAGAAACAAAACCAGCAAAATTAACGTGTACATTTTGTGGGAAATCTAGTGATAAATTAATATTATTTACCGAGATAACATTAAAAAAGTGTAAAATTATTTTACAACAGCGAGTGACACATAACCTAAAATTTAAAGACGTAGTTTTACCTGAAGATTTATATGATAAAGGTCATCATCGGGAATGCTATAAAAATTTTACTGCTCTGCCCAAAAAATATTATTCTGAGATTCCAGAAAAAACTAAAATCAGTATATTTACTCTAAGACGCATGCGCATACTCACGGCAGAATAATTTTGCTGTTTAGGGGGTGTTTGGTCAATCAATTTCGTCTAACTAATTAAATATAACTTCGTAACAATTGTCTGAACAACATATTTAAATGTCAGACATGTAAAAATAAGTTAAGTTGATTTATTTTTTGTAGAGCTTCAAAGCATCTGACAAAAGTTCTGGCCCATGGAAAGTGTCTGACGCTTATGGTATAACTTTATAATAACACTCTACAAAATATATTTAAAAATAAGCTATGAAAATTTAACTTAGGAACTATCAATTTTAGTTACCTTTCACACCTGGTACCTGCCCAGGTGTCACTCGGCAAGCTCCACAAGCGCGCAGGTATTCTGAGCACATAAGACACTACTGAAAACATGAGGTTTCATTTATGTGAAAATAAGTTGTGTCTTATCGCTCTGGGATCTTACTCTATTAAAACCATAGCCAAGTGCCACTTTCTGCGGTCGGAGTAGAACGGCTTTCTCTTGCGCCGAACGCTATTCCGACGATCGGCGAATCGCTGCAGAACGACGAGCGATCCAATATGTCAGACACTTAACAATCAGCTGATCGCAGTTTTGTGTTTGGTTCTTGCTCATTTTTAATGGTTATGTATAAGTAAAATTCTCGCTGCTCAAAATGAAGGGAGTGAAAAAATGTTCCGTAGACCTCGTGTTAACCATAACTTCGGAGTAATAAACAAAATTTCGCAATTCATTCAAGGTTTTCGATTGAAGCAAGGTACTTTGAGCGTTGTCAATTAAAATAAGGAAATAAAAGTAAGTGATTACAAGTATTGTTTCATATGAATCTTCATATTGCGTGACATGTGCATTCATACTAAGCAAACATTTAATTTTTACAGGTGTTGTGTGCATTCTTTCCTTGACACGTGGTTTTACCTAAAACGAATTTTACCATTGTGGATAATTTACACAAAGGGCACCTCGCAGAGGCGTTGAATAATAAGATATGGGTACATTTAAGGGTAATGATGCGATGATAAGCAGGGTTCAATTTCCAAGACTTCTGAAGGAAAACTTATTGGACAAAAGTGAGTAGAACGATGCCTTTTAAAAATACGATGTAATGTCCACAATTCCTTCAGGTTCTCGAGCACCTTCGGACATAAACTATGTGGAGGCGAAACCTAGTCAAGAGGAATTATACTTGTTCTTATTTGCCCATTTTCCATACTCTATTTTATTAATACATGACTATGATATCATTTCACGAACTCATAGGTATTCACTTTTTCATATATGCATTAATGATATTTATATGCTTACATTACAGATGTTAATTATGTTTGTATGATTTTTTTAGATACCTTAGATTAAAATTGTTCTTCAATGATGATACAAGTATGTTGGTATTATGTATTTCTATTAATTGTTTTTTTTTCTATGTATACGTACAGGATCAAATAAAATATCTATCTATTTAGCTATTGAAGTGAATTCCGACTACAAAGTAAGTAATGATTGATGAGTGAACGATAGGTCTTTTTTGTGGATAGGTACCATTTAGTAAATAAATGAACATGAAATATAACTTTCTCATCATATACGCCCCGCGACATCCGCGTGGTAGTTCCTCTTTGGGCCCCTCTCCTTCGGGAACGAAGCGACAAGGCGTGATTGTGACGCAACGGACGTGCCCGTTAACGGAATCCACTCCCAGACGGTGACAATTGGCGCCCAACGAAGCAGCCACACGGGATTGGATAATCCCGGCGAACCACCAACACGAACAACCGACGGAGAGCCGAGCAAACATCCAGTTCTGGGACTGAAACCAACCCAGTTGCGCCCATATACAACACCAACGACATAACAGGCACACGATCCAAACCCCGGCCGGCCGAAGAGAAAAAGCCAAACGAATCCACCGTTATGGACTTCAGCGTATCGTCCCACTACCTAGTACAGGTCGTGAACGACTTGTCAATCGCAACACAGAATCGAACCCAAAACCAGAGAAAACCACCCTCCTTCGGCGGCAGACCTACACAGTGCCCAGAGGAATTCATTAAGCGGTTCCATCTACACGCCGATCGCATCAAAATCATGGACGACGAAGACCGACGAGATCTATTCCTCGAATGCTTGGAAGGTGCGGCGGCCAAGGCCGTGGACAGATTTCCCGCGACGGAACTCCAGCTCGAGCGACTCGAACAAATTCTGGTCAGGGAATTCGGCAGCCCTACAGTCCTTCGAGGGTGGTGGTGCAAGGTACGGCATACATCCCTGGATTCGGATACCATGCAGTAAGTACCACAAAAAGCGTTGAATAGTGATCAAATTGTGTTTTTGCTCCTTGAATTGTGCGATATATAGCAGAAGTGTCAGAAATATACTGCACCTTCCAAGAGAATCCATAAAAGGGATAGTCGAACCTTTCTCCTAGCCTTCTCGTGGCCACCACCGTTAGTAACTCTCGATACGATATTATAATCGTTATCGTTAGTGAAGCCAATTGAGGGGATAAACAAACAAGGACCAGTTGGGTTGAGTCGACCAATGGGCGGCGAAAACAGCATTGAAACCCAAAGCGCGGTTGAAGCGCCTGAGGCTCCTCTCGGCATGGGTGAATCTGCAGAAAAGATGTTCAAAGAAGCAAAAGAAGCACTTACAAAAATAGGTAGCATTGTGTCAGAAGACTCAAGAATGTCAAACACCGCGAAGGATAATATATACCTTCAGATGAGCACTGTTGAATATAGCATAACGATGTTGTCGATAAAACAAGCATCTCTCGAAGGGGAACTGAAAAGTAAACTGGATACAGAAGAGATAATTAAAAACATAAGTCTGAACAAAGCGCCGCAACCAACCTATGCCAAGGGGGTTAAGGCATCAGGACCGAAGGAAATCGTCGTCACGAAATCAAAAGTTGTTGCTTTTGTGAAGCCAAAAAATGAAGAAAAGGCCAAAAAGTCAAACGCCAAACAAACCAAGATTGAGGTAACCGCGAAACTCGACCCAAGGAAAGAAAAAATTAAAATCAAAGGTGTCCGCCTAACAAAAAGTTCATCACTAGTTTTCGAACTAGATGATGAAGAAGATTTCAGCGGACTGCAAAGCAGCAAGGGAATTCAGGATTTTGAAATAACAAAACGAAAGAAGAAAAATCCACTAGTAATCAAATACGACGTGGATAGCAAAATGAATGAAGATGAGATCAGGGAATGCATAAGCGACCAGATCGGCGATGAAACAGGCGAAGAGGACTGGTCGCGCCATCTATGTATCAGTGTCGCGGAAGGTAGAATTCTGTAGCGCGTCCGTAATTCGACGAGGGCATATCGTCGCTTCTCACGTCACTATTGGCATAATATTCCCGCGCGTAAGAGAGTTGTTCCGTCGCTCCTCTGAAATTAAAAAGTTCCGTTTTTGCTCGTTGCTATTCAAGCATTTTTCAGATATGCGCACAAGCATGAATTTTTGATTGATGTTTTCTAAAAACACTTTCTTCAGGAACTGGAGTCATGTAATTTGTGCATAAGAAATTATCATAGCAGGTAGGAAACATTAAATATGGCTTAGGATTAGGAGGGTGGAGTATTAATTTTGTAAATTGTGTTGCCTACGTGTTCATGCGACGAATGTTCATATAAGCAAGGTTTCGTTAAGAAGACTTTTCTTCATTCTTGCAACGTTTTATATATATTAAGCCCGATTTCGAGTTGGCGAGTAACGTCAAACAGTAGCACACGACAATCAAAAAACGACATTATTGAGAAAGATTCTCCATGAGGAATGCAAGTTTGATTCGTAGTTTTTCTCCTCAGTTACAATAAAAGAATGGAAAACATGAAGGTAAGTTTCACAAGTACAGTTTGACTTCAATTCAATAATTTTAACGAAGGTTAAAGGGAAGCCATCATCAAGAGATGAAACAAAGGCTTTGCTTGAGTTGATAGAGAGAAGCTCAGTTATTCTATCAAAAGTTACGAATGCGACCAACAATAAAATGAAAAATGAAGAATGGTTTCGCATTTCGGAGGAATTTAACAGCAACTATAGTAAATTTAATAGGACTCCGCAACAGTTGCGTCTTCGATGGGAAAATTTAAAAAAAAATGCGCGGAAGCGAAGCACACAAATCAGACAAAATAATTTAAAGGTCAGCATTTATATCTATAATTAACTCGACAAATAATGAACTACTACTCCTGTACATATTTTTGTAGACTGATAGTGGTAAATCGGAGTATATTCCTCCTGATGAGATCTTGGACCGAGTATCTTCACTATTAGGTAACACTAGCACAGGGTTTACGGTTGCTTATGGTGGAGATAGAGAAGAAAAAATGAGTATTTCAGAGGAAGAAATTGTTAAAAGGAGCGGTGAGAGAATTGCTGAAGGAAGTAGTGAAGGAATTGCTGGAGAGCGGTGAAGGTATTGCTGAAGGGAGCAGTGGTGGGCTCAATGAAGCAATTTGTGGAGATGTAACACAGTCAATCATTGAAGTTATCGAAGTATCGCATGGAACAACTGTCGCATCAAGGGGCTTCAAAAATCTGATGCTCAAATCTCGTAAGACCAATGTAATACAATAATATTTAACATCATTTTTTCATTTTTTTCATAGGTAAAAAAAAATCACCTGATGCAAGAAGTATTCGAGATTTGGCTATCGCCAAATATTTTGATACGAAAAGGGAAAAGACGCAGTTGGAAATATTTAATATGAAACTAGAGAATGAAAATTTCAAGTTGGAAAATGAAAAGCTCAGATTAGAGCTTGAAAGAATGAAAAAATAAAAATGATTCTGTTTTTTTATTGACGTCAATTTGCTTTTCCTCATTTTCCCACATATTTTAATGTGCAATGATTTGACACCTTAAATATTTCAAATCTTTATTTCCAAACCTACCTTTTTGTTCAATTCTAACGTTTATGCAAAATTGAATAATAATTATTAATGAGAAATATCAGTATATTTTCTACTGGATCAAAGATAAAAAATACTATGGAGTATTGAAATAATTTAAAATAACTATGCTCCGTTCATTATTATTATTATTATCTTCAAGTTGTTCAGCGATGTCTTCATTTTCTGGCGTTGCCACCTCCGACGGTATTTCTGTCATATTTGCATTCCTGCATATATTATGCAGAACTGCAGTGGCTATTATTACCGCTTGGGTTGTCTCTAATCCCAAACGAATTGGCAAAGCCACTACTGGGAATCTACGTTTCCATAATCCAAATGTGCTGCAGAATGAGAACATAAAATGGTTTATTTTACCCATAACAATATTTTTCTTAGCAAACCGTTCAATTGTATTTCTAGTTTGAATGTGGGCTTCATTATATTTTTGTTCCGGTATGGTGGCAGGATTAAGTACAGGGGTCAATAAATATGACCTATTTGGATAGGCACTATCTCCAAGTAACCACTTATTGCCATATTGTCCAGCATCACATTGTGGTGTAAATAAGTATATTTATCTATTGAAGTTTACCTACAATTACATTTCTGTGAAAACATGATCACATATATGTTCAAATATTAATATTTACCTCGCAATTCGCAATTATTGAATATTGTTGCATCGTGTGTCGAACCTGGCCAGCGAGCTACAATATTCATGAATTTTAATTCAGCATCACAAACTCCTTGGACATTCAATGAGAAGTAATTCTTCCTATTTCTAAATTCTTCACCAATCAGATGGCCTAATTCACAGTGAATATATTCTAACATTTCAAGTAAAAACAAAGGTAATTATTACTTACATGGAGATTGTATGCGTATATGCGTTCCGTCAATTGCCCCAAGTACTCTGGGAAATCCAGCTATTCTATAAAATTTTTGCGCACCGTTTTGGTGTATATAAATGTATTTATCATACAAAGTAGCAATAGTCGATGACACATCTTTTACCACTCTGCCTGCTGTTGCCTTTGACACTCCAACAAAATCTGCAACTGAAATTAGCATTGTGCCAAGAGCGAAAAATCGCAACGTGAGGAGCAACTGGTGCAATGGTGACACTCCGTTATTTCTGCGAAGAAAATAATTATAATCAAACCAAGAAAACCATATTTTTCTTAATGCATTTTTTGTTTAAACATAGAGACCTCCTACCTTTTGGATCGAACACGTAATAGAGGAGTGACTTCAATAAGTAAATTATTCACTGTCGCCTTATTTAAGCGAAACCTAAATGTGAAGTCCCAATCATTCAGAGTCTCAAGTAATTCCTCTCTTCAAAACACGTGGAGTATGACGTTGTTGTAATTCGTCTTCACTCGCATCTAGGTCCGAGAGCAGATCTATTATTTCTAGGTCACTATCACTGGATGAACCGACACTAGTCATTTTGTCTTTAAAGACCGAAGGTACGAAAATGAAAAAAGTTCAACTCAAACGCAAAGATCGATTGACGACAAACCGAAGATTTCGCGAGATAGGCTTTTCGATTGAATACGCCAATCCAACGAAACGTCAGTGTCAACCGATCGTTTATTAATACAGGCACACTATCATTTACAAAGCCGGAAGCTATCTTTACTTCACAATCTATCATCCATCGATAGATTTCTCTCAAAAGATTATTCATTCTATCCATGGATAGAATATGGATACATTATGAACCAAATCTGGATTGAATTTCCTATCGCAGATGGCCAAAAATAGATTGGGATTGAATATTAAGTTCGGGCGTTAATCGGTCTGCCAATTCGAATGCAAGAGAAAGTTTGAAGCAAGAATACAAACAGCTGCTTACGGTGTATGAAAAGAAAATAAGAGCCGCTAAACAATGGTCATGGGACCGTTTTGTGGAAAATTATCGGATTGAAGAAATCCTCGAACAGACCCAAAAACTTATAGAGAGAAAAGAGGCTACAGGAAATGAGAGACCGATCAGTGACACAGGCAGTTTTTTTAGTGAGGTGAAAATCCCACACTACCCTACGGGGTACCTAAATCGGGCAGCTAGACTTGTCTGTGCTGTCTGAGGGCGTTGGGTAAGAAGAAATACCAACGTAACCTCTCAGGAAAACCTGCGATGAGGGTTTTTTCTGCCTAGGGCTAGAAGCCAAAATAAACCACAAGCAGTAGAACATCCGATCCAAACCAATTTACATCAGAGAAGGGATCCAACTAAGAAAACTAGAAAATCGAAAATGTAACATTCGTAAATCCAAAAGGAAAAATGAGCCAAAGAGGAAGTGGTTTAACAAAAAAAAAGTCCTTCGAGGGTTGAAACGGCAGTTCGACCAAGGGGTACAACGCGATGGCGAATCAGTCGACACATTCGTTATCCAGAAATATCAGCTGGGTCTGCGCCTCTACCCCGGTGAAGACGAAGTTGGTCTGACATCCAGGATTGTCGACATGCTGCGACCCGAAATTATGGGTTTCGTTCGCCTACAGAAACCATCATCAATAGACGAATTGATAAACATGGCTCAAGAGGTGAAAATTTCGACTAAAGCCCTACGGAAGACTGGACCATCCGCATCTTCCTCCAAACGGGACAACAAACCTATGACCATGTTACCGAACGAACCCCGTCAGCCACCGAGGAACCGTTTCTGCCCAGAACGCCATTGGCACAAGGACTGCCCAACCCTCATGACCCGGCCGGAAAACTAAGAGACGGCCGGCTACCCGACGAGCTCCAGCAAAACCGCGCACAACCACGGAATCGCCTTCGACGGGAAGCTCGACGGCGTCAACGTCAATACCCACGCCGAAGATATCCGCAAGACCCGGCTGCACCTATCGAATTCCAACCGGGGCAAATGGTGATGGTTCGTCATCACAACGCATTACCACTACAGCCGCGCTACGTCGCACAGTGGTCAGCCGCGGCAAAACCGCCAAAATTTAAAGTCGCCTTCTGACAAATTTTATTCTCTTTATTGTGAGAGAAATGAATATAGAAAGGGATGGTAAAACGTAAATTTATCGTAAATTTTTTTGTGCGCGGAAATCGAAAGAACGGCCTCAACATATCGTTTGGCTGCTGTTTTACTTTTATTGCAATAGTGTTCTATTATAAATAAGCCTTGTAATTTTGCATGGACTTGAGGTAAAACCGTTCAAATATTTGATATCTAAGATGGAATTGTACACACATGTCACGGCCTCAACATATCGTTTGGCTGCTGTTTTACTTTTATTGCAATAGTGTTCTATTATAAATAAGCCTTGTAATTTTGCATGGACTTGAGGTAAAACCGTTCAAATATTTGATATCTAAGATGGAATTGTACACACATGTTTATTTCGTCGAATTATTAAATTTTCGATATATTTTTCGCTACTTCTATTGCTTTTTCAAAAGCTCCGCCTATAAACCCGTTTTCTGTAGCTTGTTTAGGTACAGTTTGGTGACTTCTAAAATTCATAACATCCTTCAAACCTCCTAGCCACTTTCAACATCATTTAAGACTGAAACATATGTAGCAATAACTCGTGGGTGCTTGCCACTATATTCTGTCGAAGTCGACAGGGCTTTTTGTTGCTTTTATAATTTCGTTATTATTACTCTGAAACGCGTCCCCACTATGAAGACACTGTGATCGCCGCGTTAATGATTTCGCACGTCGACGAAATCCATTAGTCGTGTATTTGCTGTAGGATTAATTGGTTATAAACGTTGCTTTTGTCGACCGGCGATCGAGGGTCTTTGCTGCGATTCAGGTGAGACGCGCTCGCTTGTTGTGATCGTAGAATGATTTTTGTTTTTTTGTTTTGAATTACAGTACTTTCTGCATCAACGCTACCTGCGTTTTATTTAGTCGAACGAACTTATAAATCGCAGGCCCATTTCACCAATATGTCGATAAAGGCGCGCTTTCGCTTCGTTTACGAAGCATCGGCCGATACGAAGACGTCCGCTGTGAAGGTTAAAAACATTCAAGTTCTTAATGAAAACGAAGTTTACGTTTTTCCACCGATTTGCAACATATTTCGCAGCATCCGGATCTTTGCGCTCTACCTGTTGTAAAGTCCGCTTTCAAAGTTTTCACGAAACGCAATCAATTTCGTAACATCAAGGTAACACTTCCAGATGAGATAGCTAACCATTACCTCGACGATGAAGGAAATATACGTTTCAAAAATTACTACCTCGAAGAATGCGATGAATCTAATCACGAAGATGCAGTATCAACCGGTCCTGATAATACCGCTGTTCAAAATAAGAAATCGTTAAGATCGATTGTTAAAGATATGGTCATTGATAAATTTACTGGAAAAAATCAAAGCGTGTTATCGTGGTTCGAAGTTTTTGAAAACGAATGTAATCGACTCGATATAGAAAAGGCAAGTACCCGAGGTGCTGCGTTTGTTTATGGAGGATTCGGGTGTAGAATGGTATACTCTTTCACTGAAAGATTTGTCGTTAGATAGTCCGTGGGATTTATGGAAAAAATCGATGATAGATTATTTCGGCGACCGCGGTTGGTCCGATGTTAATTATGCGTTCTCGTACAAATATATAAACGGGCCGCTGAACGAATATGTTTTAAAAAAGCTAAATCTTCTTTTAGATGTAGAACCGACCATGTCCGTTAAATCACGGATATATTTGGTTGTTTTGGGGTTGCCTACTTTTGTACGCGATAGATTGCATCGCAAAAATGTCCAAACTCAAAATGAATTGATTGTAGAAATTAATCAACTACAATCACTTATTAAAATGAATTCATGAAATTCAATACTAACAGGAATAGTAATCTCAGAAAAAATAACTACAAACCGTGCCATATATGCGAAAAAGCTGGTTTAGTTGGTAGATATCACTCCGAAACAATTTGCTGGAACAATCAGGGAATCAAACGTGAAAAATGGGATAAAATCAAAAATATTAAATTATCCAACAACGCAGAATTAGAGAACGAACTCAATAATGAGACTAACCAAAAAAACTGATTCTTCCCCCGCTCATCTCGCTGAAAGTAAAAATTGATAACATTGACGCTACGGCACTATATGATCCTGGCGCGAATATTTCGATGATTAACGAAAAATTTATTTCAAAATTGAATAAACCGATTACAGATAATCAAAAATATACTTTCAGGATCATAGGCGGGGAAAATCATCAAAAGGGTATAGTTTTCCTCAAACTAAAGATTTTGAATATAGAAAAGATAATGCGTTTTTTTGTAATAAATCAAAAATATTTTAAGTATGATATCTTATTAGGTCTTGATTGTATTAAGGCTTTTCGCTTGTGTCAAGATCACGAACTTAATATTACACAATACCACCATCCATACAAAACAAATTTTTTTGATAGAAATGAAATTAAGAAGGATGACGATTTAGCACTTTACAATCAAACATCACATCTGAGCTTTCAAGTGACATTAGATCACCTTGAAAGATCAAAAAAAGAAAAAATAGAAAATATAATAAAGGATTACCACTCGGTTTTCGCGAAAAACAAGTATGACGTAGGAAATGTAAGTAAATACGAAGCACAAATCAAACTCATAAAAAATAAGTACATAAAAAAAAACCATATCGATGTTCATTTGCCGACCAGGAAGAGATCGAATGTCAAATAAGAGCATTATTAAAACATGATCTCATCGAAGAATCAATTTCTCCTTTCGCGGCACCAATAACGCTAGCGTACAAAAGGAAGATGGAGTAAAACATAAAACGAGACTGTGTGTCGATTTTCGTGAATTAAATAAGTTGATTGTCCCGAAAGCCATCCATTTCCGCTTATCGATGATCTCATTGCGAAGACTCAGGACTGTTCGTGGTTCTCTGTACTTGATATTAACATGGCATTTTGGTCAATACCTATTCGTCATAAAGATCGTTACAAAACTGGGTTCGTGACACAATCGGGTCACTGGCAGTGGAAATGCCTTCCATTCGGACTAAAAAGTAGTCCAGCTATATTCCAACGCATTTTATCGGGAATCATACGTAAAAATGACCTAGGATCATTTTGTTTCAATTATTTGGACGATATTTTGATTTTTTCAAAAACGTTCGAGGAGCACGTCATCCATTTGCGTAAACTCGTGGAAGTTATCGAAATAGAAGGCTTTCGTTTGAAACCTACCAAATGCTCCTTTGCAACGAGATCCGTTAAGTACTTAGGACATGTCATACATAAAAATACATTTAGACCACTGAACGATAACCTCATCGCTATTCGCGATTTCTCAATACCGAAAAATCGAAAAAATATAAGACAAGTTCTAGGGAAGGTAAATTTCTATCATAAGTATATCAAAGATTCTTCGAAAATACTGGAACCATTCCATAATCTTTTGCGTAAAAACGTTCCTTTTTATGGTCTGAGGATTGCGATCAGGCTTTACAAAAATAAAGATTATTTAATGTCAGGTCCTGTTCTAGCCATTTTCAATCGTAATGCGCCTATTAACATTTACACAGACGCCAGCAGGGACGGTATGGGAGCTGTTCTGAAGCAGGTACAAGAAGACGGTTCAGAAAAACCTGTGGCTTACTTTTCAAAAAATTTAGCGATGCTCAAAAGAAGAAAAGAGCAATTTACATAGAATGTATAGCGATTAAAGAGGCAATCAAATTTTGGCAGTACTGGCTCCTAGGAAACAAATTTACATTGTTCACTGATCACAAACCGCTTGAAAATTTAAACATAAGGTCTAGGCCAGACGATGAACTCGGCGATTTAACTAGTTATATCTCGCAATTTGATTTTCAACTAAAATACAACCCCGGAAAATACAACGTAGAAGCAGACTGTTTTTCAAGAAATCCAACAGAAAATAATGAATACGAAAATACGGATATACTGCGAATTACAAACACATTAACATTTCAAGAAATACAAACGGATCAACTGAACAATATACAAGATACAAACAATTTAACAACTAAAACTAACAATATTAAATATAAAGAAAATACCGACAGAATAATTTTATCGAAAAATCTTGCGGAAAAACTGATAAATAGAGTCCATGTATCCTTTGGACATATTGGTTCGAAGTGTATGTACACAACTATAAAAAGATATTATTATTTTAAAAACATGTTCGATCTGATAGACAAATATTGTAAACAGTGCGCCGTTTGTATCAAAAACAAATCGCGGAAGCCCGTAAAGCTAGGCACCCTTGGGCTGCTTGGTCCCGCCACATTGCCTTTTCAAATAATGTCGTTAGACACAATAGGAGGATTCGGAGGTAGGAGGTCCACGAAAAGGTACCTCCATTTGGTAGTTGATCACTTTACAAGGTTCGCTTTTATGTTGACATCCAAAACACAAACTTCAGCCGATTTTGTAAAAATCATCAACAACATCAAAATTGAAAATAATGCCAATATAAAAACACTGCTTGCCGATCAATACAGTGGCATAACGTCGAATGAATTTCAGAAGTTTCTTAAAAACAAAGGTATCAATATGATCTTCACCGCCACCGATTGTGCATTTTCAAACGGCCTTAATGAGAGACTAAACCAAACTCTTGTTAACAGAATTAGATGCAAAATAAATGAACAAACTAATAATAAACGATCCTGGACAACTATCGCTAGACAATGTGTAGACGAATATAACGATACCATACATAGCTCTACTGGTTTTTCGCCCCGATACTTGATGTACGGTGACTGCAAATATCTTGTACCAGCAAAATTATTCAAACCGACAAATTTACAACACGATCGAAAAACTGCACTTCAAAATTCAATAAAAACGCATAAACGGAACGAAATCATGTATAATAAAAATAAAAAAGATTGGGAATGGAACACGGGAGACTTGGTATATGTCGAAGTTGGTAATAAATTAAATCGTACCAAATTGGATGAAATTCGGCAGGGACCGTTTCCAATCACGAAGATAATTTCTAAACATGTTGTAGAGGTCGAAACTGATAGATTTCGAAGAAGCGTACGTAGGTTCCATATTAGTAAAATTATCCCTTGCAAAAAAAAAATTGAAGTAAGCACATAATTTTGTTTTTGAATTTGGAAATTTTTTTTTCCCTTTGTGATCTCCCCCGTCTTTGTTCTCGGAGGGGGGATGTAGCAATAACTCGTGGGTGCTTGCCACTATATTCTGTCGAAGTCGACAGGGGTTTTTTGTTGCTTTTATAATTTCGTTATTATTACTCTGAAACGCGTCCCCACTATGAAGACACTGTGATCGCCGCGTTAATGATTTCGCACGTCGACGAAATCCATTAGTCGTGTATTTGCTGTAGGATTAATTGGTTATAAACGTTGCTTTTGTCGACCGGCGATCGAGGGTCTTTGCTGCGATTCAGGTGAGACGCGCTCGCTTGTTGTGATCGTAGAATGATTTTTGTTTTTTTTTTGTTTTGAATTACAGTACTTTTCTGCATCAACGCTACCTGCGTTTTATTTAGTCGAACGAACTTATACATATGAGTGCTGCCTAATTTTCAAACCTTTGATTCAGTATTAATGACGTCATGAAGATAATCATGAATCCCAAATATAACGTCATCACGACTTCTGATGCACTGATGTTTGTAATAAGGATTATTTCATATCTATGGTTTTAAAAATATCTGTCAATTTTCTTTTCGTGTTTGATGCTCACGAACAGTTATTTGCGAGTTCTGTAAAAATGATATTCGAAATTTCGTACGGTTCTTTGTGTGCCGAATTACTGGGTGGAGTTGGGATAGATGAATTCCTAAAAAGGTGTTACGGTGACCTCGGTGAGGAGATCCTTAGAAAGATCGAGATAGACATTAGAAAACGTTTTTTGCCTCATTTCTACGGAAAATTTAAATCTGTTCGTCAAAGTCGAGAAAAGTTTTTAAAAAATTCCCTTTTCCCAAATTTAAATTTTCAAATCTTTTGGTTTTTTTTTCCAAAAAATAAATTAATTTTTTTTCCATTTATTCTAAAAAAAAATTTTTAAAATTTTTCCCTTTTAAAAATTTAAAAAAAAAGCTTAAAAAATTTCAAAAAACCCAATTTCTTTTTTTTAAAATTCCGATTCGTTCTTTAAACCCCCAAATTTTTAAATAAAAACATTCCTTTAAATTTTTTCAAAATTAAAAAAGAAATTTTTCTTCCAATAATTTACTTTTTTTAAAATAAATTTGAAAAAAAAATTTCAAAATTTAAAAAATTTTCCCAAATGTTTTGTTCCCAAGGGAAAAGGAAAATTTCCGGCTTTATTTAAATTTTCCGATTTTTCCAAATTTTTTTTTGGGTATCCCCGGCCCTTAAACAAAAAAGGGAAGATGCCGGTTTTCCAAAATCCGGAAAATTTAAGGGAAAAATTTTTTTTAAAATTTTTAAATTTTTTTTGCCCCATGGATTTTATAATTTTTAAAAAAAAATTTTTTCGATCAAATCCCCTTTTAAATTTATAAAAAATCCCCCCCTTTTATTAAATCCCGTAAATGGGGGAAAAAATTTTTAAAATTTCAAATTTTTAAATTTGTTTTTCCCTCCCTTTAATTTCTTTAAAAAAAAATTTTTAAAAAAAACCCTTAAATTTTTTTATTTTGAATTTTAACCCCTTTTTAAAAAGTTTTTGTCCCAAAAAATTTGAAGTCTTTTGGGGGAAATTTGCAAAAAACCCTTTAAAAAAAGGGACCCTTTTGAAATATAATTTTTATTCCAAAGAATTTCACCCAAAGGGGCCCCCCAAATAAAAAATGAAATTTTTGGGAAAAATTAAATAAATTTACTCCCAATTTTTTAAAAAGAATTAAATTTTAAAATTAAAATTTTTAAAAAAAAAATTTTTTTTTTTTCCAAAAAGGGAGGTATTTCGTTTTTCTCCCAAACAAGGTTTCCGAAAATTTGGAAATTTTAAAATTTTTAAAATAAAAAAAAAAAAATTTCTCGTTTTTTTTTAATTTTGAAAATTTTGGGGTTAAATTAATTTTAAAGGGTTCGAAATTCCCTTTTTATACCCGTTTCTTTCCCGGCCCGGGAAATGACCAAAAGGCTTTTTAATAAAATAAAATTTCGGGAACCCCCTAATTGAAGGTTTTTTTTAATGGGAAAACAAGTTAAAATTTTTTTTCCCCCTTTTTTTTTTTTCCCCCCACCCTTGGGAGAATTACCCCCAAGTTAAAATTCCCCCTTTTTTTCTTTAAAAAAAAACCCGCAAAGGGATTTAATATTTTCAAAAATTTTCCGGGAAATTAAAATTCAAAAAAGGGAATGTTCGGGTTTTTTTTTTATATTAAAGATGGGGAAAAAACAAATATGTTTACGGAACCCTTTTCCCCGGGTTTTCCCTTAAAAAGAAGGGTTTTCCGGTTCCTTTCCCTTTAAAAGAAAAATTTAAATCCGGGAAAAATTTTTAAAATTTTATTAAACCTGAAAATTTTTTTTAAAATTTTTAAAAATCGGGCCAAACTGTTATGATTTTTCCCCCCTTCGCCCCTAAAACCAAAAATTTTTAAAACAAGGGAGGTCGGGTTTAATTAATTTGTTTTTCCTTTTAACCCCAAAGGAGGGAAAATTTATTTTTGGGGACCCAAAAAAAGGGGAATTTATAAAGGGACCTAAAAAACCTGCCAAAAACCCGGGAAAATTTTTGGGGACTGAAACCCGGTTTTGGTTGGGTTTTTAAAATTAAAAAAATTTAGGAAAATTTTTTGGGTTTTGGGATTGGAATCGAAAAAACTTTTTTTAACCAAAACAAAACCTGGAAATTTGCTTTCAAATCGGGGTTTGTTTAATTTAAGCCAAATAAAATTCCCCGCGGAGGGAATTTTTTTTTTTCCTCTTTTTTTCGTTGAAATTAAAATAAACCCGTCTTTTTTTTTCGAAAAAAAAAAAAATTTTATTTCCCCCGGGGCCCTTCGAAAGAATGCCGAAAGGCCTTTCTTTTTTTAAACGAAAACGTTTTTAATTAGGGGAATTCCCTTTTATTTTGGTTTAAAAATTTTAAAAATTTGTTTTGAACCTTTAATTAAATTATTTGAAATTTTAAAATTTTCCCCAAAAAAGAAGTCCTTAAAAGGGTCCTTTTACCGGGGACCCAAAAAAATTCCCCCCGCCTTATTTTCCCCCCAAAAGATCCCAAATAAAAAAATTCGCTTTTATTTCAAAAAAAAGCGGGAAAAAATGGAACCCCAAAGATGGGAAAAATTTTTCCCCAAAATCCCTTTTTCCCTCCCAAAAATCCGTTTTTCCCCTTTTTCCCCCAAAACAAATGACAAAAACCCCAGAAACATTTCCAAAACTAAACCCCAAAACCAAAGTTTAAGGGGAAGAAAAAATTTTCCCCAAACCTTTTTGAACCAAAACATCCCTTTTTCCAAAAATTAAACGGGAAAACCGAAATTCTCCCCTTTGGCCCGGGGAAAATCCTTGCCAAAACCCCTTTCCTTAATGAGGGAAAATTCCCCCAGCCATTTCAAAAAAGGGGTAACAAATTGTTCCTCCCTTAACCAACAAAACCCCAAAACCCCCCGGAAAAATTAACCTTTCCTCCGCGTGGCAATCGTTGGCCCTTTTAATTTGGGGAAACATTGGGCCAAAAAATGCTCCGAAAAATTGTTTTTAAAAAACATTAAATTTTGGGTAATTTTCCCCCAACCCGAAACAAAAAATTTCCAAACCCTTCCGCCCCGGGGAAAAGGGAAAAAACCAAAATGAAAAAAAACAAAGGGCCCAATTTCAAATTTCCCCAAAAGAAGGTAATAAAAGGGAAAAGGGAAAAAACAAAAAACCCAAAAAGGCGTCCAAAAAGGCCAAAAAGCCAATTTACAATTTAACCCAAAAAAATTTTTTTCCCCAAAAACAAATATTTAAACCAAACCCTAAACACCAATAAAACAAAAAAAAATTTTCCCACAAAAAAAAAACCCCAAAGGTTTTTTTAAAAAAAACCCCCCCAAAACAAAAAGAAAAACCCTCCCAAAAAAATTTCAACCAAAAAAAAGGAAAACCCAAAAAAAAAAAAAAAAACCAAAAGGTTAAAATTCAAAAAAAGCAAAAAGAAAAGAAAAATTCATTTTTGGGTTTTTAAAATGGCCTTTATTTTTTAAAAAAAAACCCGGGAAAATTTGGGCTTTTGGGTTTCCCAAAAATTTTCCGGGAAAATTTAAATTAACCCAATTTCTAAAAAAGAAAACTTTTTTTTTAAAATTTAAAAATTTGGGAAATTTAAAAAATTTATTTTAAGGAAAAACCCACTTTAAATTTGGTCCCCCAAAAAACAAATTTCCCCTTTTTGTGGAAATTTAAATTTTAAAACCCAAAAACAAGGCAAAAATGTCAAAGGGCTTTTAACCAAAAATTTCGGGCCCCCATTTAAAAACAAAAAAACTCACCCAATTTGATAATTAAAAACCATTTTAAAAAATTTGTTTAACATAAACCCCAAAATTTTTGAAAGAAAAATTTCACAGGGAAAAAAAAAATGGGAAAAAACCCCAAAACCAAAAAAATCCAAAAATTAGAAAAAAAAAAATTTGGAAAAAACCTTTCGTTTGGATTTTTGGGAAAATTTTTGGAAACTTCCCAAAAATGGGTTTTCCCAAATTAAAAAAAAAAAACCGGGGTTTTCGAAAACCTTTTTCCTTTTTTTAAACCATTTTTTTGGGCTTTTCCAAAATTTTAAAAACAACGGTTTTTGTGACCCCCCTTTTTTTTTTAATTTTAAAATGGTAAAAACCCAACCCCTTTTTTGGGGAAAACCTTTTTTCCAAAAAGGGAATGAAATTTTTAAAAACAAAAAAAGGTTTAATTTTAAAATTTTTTAACAAAATATAAAATCGAAAACAAAATTTTCAAACCCGAAATTTTTAAAAACGGGAAAAAAAAATAAATTTGGAAAAATTTTCCAATTCGGGGGAAAAGGGGAAAACCAAAAAAATTTGAAATTTGGGTTTTTATAAAAGTTTTTAAAAAAAAAAAAAATTTCAAAAGTTTTCCCTATTAAAAATTTTTTGAACGGAAAAAAAAAGGGTTCAAAAATTTAGGCCATAAAAATAAAAAATTTTGGGGAAAAAAAGGAAAAATTTGAAATTGAAACCTAAAATTAAAAAGTTTTAAAAAAAAAAACGGCAAAAAATTCAATTTTAAAAGGGCAAAGGAAAAGGGAAATTTCCCCTTTTAAAAATTTCCCTTTTGGCTTGGGAAAAGTTTCTTTGGGTAATTTACCCCAAAAATTCAAATTCCAATGCGAAAAAAGGTTTTCCCAAATTTTTAAATTTTAAAAGAAAGAAATTTGAATTTTAAAAATTAAAAATTTTTTCCTTAAATTTGAAAATTTTAAAAAAAAAATTTTTAATTTTAATTTTTAAAGGAATTTTAAAAATTTAAAAAAAAACTTTTTAAATTTAAAGAAAAACCTTTTCCAAAAATTAAATAAATTCCTTCCAAAAGGAAAAAAAAGGAAAAAATTTAATAAAAAAAAGAAAATGTTTCCCCATTATTTAAAAAAAACCCCATTTTAAGTTTTTCCTTTTCGTTTGAAAATTTTGTATTTTTCCCGGGCAAAAACCTTTCCCATTTAAAAAAGTAAGGAAAAAACCCTTTTTCCAAAAATCGTTCAGAAAAATTTAATTAATAAAAAATTTCCAATCTTTTTCCAATTAAAAAAAAATTTAAGGAAAAAGAAATTTTTTTTTTAAAAAAAAATGTCAGGGAAAAAAAAAAGAAAAAAAAATTGGGAAAAGGAAGAAATTTTTTCCCCAAAAAAAAAAAAAGGAAAAAAAAAATTCGAAAACCCGGGAACGAGTTTCCGGGGGAAAAATTAATTTCGAAAATTTTTGATAAAAAAAGGCCTTTAATGATTCTTTTGATCGATAATATTGAAAGGGTTTATGACTTAAAGTAACATGGAAAGGCATTTGGAAATTTTTTGGGGGAAATTTAAAAAAATCCACAACCCTATCGGCCAAACCATCAGGCGGCGATAAGCGCCCGACTCCACTCAGGGCAATTTCACGATACATGGCGAAAAGATTCCGACGATCGACAGCTTTTCGTCCTTCAAGAATCTAGGGCAACATTTCGGCGCCTGGCTTACGCAAACCGAGCATTATCAACCTCCAATCGTGGCTCCATAACATCTCTAATGCGCCACTAAAGCCAAACCAAAAATACGCCATCCTTGGACCACCTAATACCGAGGCTGCAGTATGACCTTCAAAATACAACCATCAATGGCTCAGTACTGAGGATGCCGATCGTTTGATCAAAAAATTCGTTAACCACCATCTGCACCTTAACGTACACACAGACGCGTATATATACGCCAAATTCAAAACAGTGGGCTCGGCATCCCGAGCTTCGAAAAGTGGTTCCAGAAATCTTGGTTAGTCGCCTTACGAACCTCTTATCAGCCGCCGAGGACTCCATTATCCTGGGTATCCTGCAAAGTCCAAGGTTTCGTCATATTTTCGAACGCCTCTCCATCTTGCCGGGCACGATTCTATCCGAACAAATTGGCGTGAGGCGCTCAGGGATAGCCCATCTTTTGGGCATAGAGGGCCTCGGAGGATTCGGCCAGTCGTGAGTGGACCTCTCGAAAACCACAGGGTTGGACGCGTCGAGTTTTCGTTAGAGCAGTCCAACTACGTATCTATTCAAACCCGACATTGTGGTACACAACACCGAAACCACAGCCATTGTTATAGACGTGCAGGTGTCATGGGAGGGGCAAACCAGTCTGCCAGAAGCGTGGGAACGGAAGAAGCGTGTATACGGAAACCCGAAATTCATTGAGACAGCCAAGTCACGTTGGCCCGGTAAACAGCTGCAATTCTTACCGCTCATCATCGGCGCTCGTGGCATATGGCTGCGATGTAACCTGCCCACCGCAGACGCTATAATGATGACCAAACACCTCAAAGCGAGCTGCGTTCATAGCGCTTCAAGATGGGGTTCTTCGATGCACGCAACTTTCATGAGACGAGTGTGGCATAACAACACCACCACATACCCAAGACCATCAGGTTGAGCTGTCAACTTTGGCACCTCCAACTGCCCTACATCATGTGCGAACCACAACATACGCGAGACAATTTTTTCTTTGTGCAAATTCGTAGTGGTTTAGAGCATGCTATTTGTAAAATATATTATATATTTTTAACGATGAGGGCTTTCCCTCAAAATGTCTTTTGTAATGTTCTTTTCTTACAAAATAGATTTGAAGTAGCCAAATGCCTTGTCATCTAATTAGTGACGCGCACGAAAGAATTAACAGATTCCCCTGTCCCTACCTACTATCTAGCGAAACCATCGCCAAGGGAACGGGCTTGGAAAAATTAGCGAAAAAGAAGACCCTGTCGAGCTTGAATTTAGTCTGGCCCTGTAAGGAGACATGAGAGGTGTAGCATGGTGGGAGACGGCAACGTCGACAGTGAAATACCACTACTTTCATCGTTTCCTTAGTGTCACGGTCGGTGGAAAGCGGAACACTGGACGGTGGCCGAGTACCACCCGCAGGCGAACCCAACGGAGAGGAGAAATCAGGAGATAAAGAAGGGAATCCGGATCCAGCTAGCCCAACGCCGAACGACTCAGTGGGACAATGTGCTGAGCCACGTCCTCTTCGCCATCCGGCGGCGGCAAAATGAGGCCACACGGCAGAGCCCCGCTACCACTCTATTCGGGAAAAATCTATCTCCTCCGGGCTACTGGCGGATTCCCACACCACTTCAGACATCTCCTGAGTCCCGCAAGAAGCTACGCCGGGAAGCTCGGCGGCACCAACGGCAGTACCAGCAGAGGACCTATCCGCGACCGACGGGGAAGCCGATATCGTTCGCTCCAGGTCAACCCGTGCTGGTACGGCAATACCATACTGCCCCCTTCGACCCCAAGTGGACAGGCCCGTTCACTGTGGCTCGAGCGTTGGGACCAGCCGTCTATGAGATCCAGGACGGGAATAGGTACTTCAAACGCCACTTGAAGGACATCCGCCCAGCCCCGGTGTAGTGCAGTGCATGTGATGGACGGGAAATTGACCCTCGTTAGTTTAAGTGCCCCGTGCAGATAGGACTGCCTACTAATTGCAATTGTTCAGTTTTCTTTTTCGTTTATTTTTCTTTTTTCTACTTTTACTCCTTTAGATTGTACATTTATTAGCTTTAGTCTTGTAAATACGTTCTCCGTTGTAATAATTTAACGAATAAAACCACAGTTTGCTCGTGTTTTCTTTCGGAGAGTGCGTTTTGTCTTTGGCAGGGGGGAGAATTGTTATCATCCCGGATAACCTCCTTTTCTAAACGGCCACGCTTGCTAAAAATATTCCTTCATTTTTACCTTCTATTTTTTGCGGTGGGCGTGGCCGAAGCTCGAGTCACCCGAACAATAGGCGCCATTGTTAAAAACGAACCTCCAGGTATAAAGCGGGGTGCGATCCGAAAGAAATTACCAGTAGTAAGTGAACTACGACGAGTTTTTTTTTCACGACACGCTACGCTACTTAATCGAAATTCCCGCTACCAAGAGTTATCGTTTCATCCTGCACCCTCACCTCGACTCGAGTTCGACTTTCAAGTCATCGCAGAGATCGCTGCACTAGCGCGGCTTGATCTTCCCTCACGGGACCCGCATCGCACTCGCAGCTCTGACCATTACGTCTAGCAATACATTTGCAAAATATAGACCGGTCAGACAGAAGCGAAAGCCACGGGACAAGCGATTCTCGAGTCGTCCTAAAAATCCTTCCCCTCTTTTCCTCACGGGCGAGAACACGGGCTTCGGTCGTCTACAACGACCCGGCCGCGAAAGTACGCCGAGTAGCTCGCGAACAAGATCCGCGACATGGCAACGCCCCGCGACTTCGGCATTCGCGAGCGGTGCCTCCGCCAATTTACATTTTTTCTTCCCTTTCCCGCACGATTCCGTGCGTTGCCAAACGAAGCCCGCAACCGGGGATAACAAACGCCTGGTAACAAAGAAGGGAAATCTCCCGAAAGAGATGCTGAGGAGACAATCGACGCAGGACTTGGCCACGCCCTCCGAAAACCCGTCGATCAGCCAATGAGAGAGCAGACTGACGATTCCGTTCCGACGGCTGAATTAAGGCCGGGACATACTAGTCATACACGTTTCCGATCCTACTCCGATCATACAGTCGGATAAATGTAATACTTGAATCATACTGTTTTTCAAATGGGGTAGAGCATGCTTGTCAGACTCCCACCCTACTCCGATCCCCACAGATCACACACCGATTTATATTCGTTTTATATTTGCATGACACGTGTCGGAAGATATTCGGTTTGCCGGTTAGTGTTTCAAATTGTGGAAAAAATGATTCGAGCGGAAGAATTAATTGAATCTGTGAGAAGATATCTCGTCCTGTACGACCAGACGAATGATCAGTATAGGACTGCGGAACATAAAAATAATTGGAAAAAAATGGCTGAAGGTAAGTACGATAAATACAGTAGTAGAATTACTGACTAATCATCTTGCACTTATTGTCAAATGGATATTGTATTAATGAGGTATGCTGCTAAATAAGAAACACTCTTCTCATTAGTGAAAACATACCCAAAGAGTCTATCAACGTCTTTTTCGCCCCACAAAGCTCCTGTTAGACGAACTCGACGCCGCATGGCGAGCGGTTTCGGTCAAGTCAGAGAAAACTGATAGACAAGGTGGTACGTTGACGCGCCGATGTTATCTTCGGCGGCAATACTTCGTTGAAATCGTTGGTGTACATTAATTTTTGTTGTAGGTACTGAAGAGGGGTAAAAAAATGGAATGGTATTCGGGATAGTTTACGAAGAGCTAGGCAAAGAAGGAGGAAAAATCTGGCAAAGCAGCGAAAAAATGCGGAAATATAAGTATGAGGGCATTCTCGACTCCTTGCTTCCTTTTCTAGCGGAATGCAAAGGGATGACGAATGTTTCGGACGAAGACGGTCATCCACCTGAAGTGGGTGATTTTGAACCGCATCGAAATAACGACCACTATACTCCGGAAATGGATCAAACGCAACAAACTATTGATGTTGACGATGTTGAAGAAAATATAATCTTTGATACACAACAACCCACCCCTAGCTAACAGAGTTTTTCCGAAAATAAAGGTAAACGGAATGTTTCTTTTCACCGTCGGAAAGCACAAGAAAGCTCGCAGGAATCATCTTCTGTTTCGTCCCAGCTGATGGCGTTCATATTGGCTGAGGAGCAATCTCAAAATGCCAAAGAGGACAGATGTCACAAAGCAGAACTAAATTCAGTTGATGCCTTCTTGGCAGGCATAGCATCAACGTTAGAAACATTCGATCCCGAATATCTCCATGCCGCCAAGGGGAAAATTTTCAATGCAGTACATGAAATTGAACTGCAGCAAATTCAGAAGAATAGCCAAAGAATGAATTCGGAGTCCGAAACATCAACTGTCATCAACTCTCATGATGAATATCAAAATGACTATACTAAAGGAGACAATAGTGTCACATACTATCAACTTCAATGAGATTCTGTGAAAAAAATTTAGTTTTGCTAGTGAATAAAGATTTCGATCAAAAAATTTTTCTTCTTTTCTCTTACTCACTATAGATCATGGTATATGTTTGGAATTGTGGAACGTAAATCGAATTTGAACCCATATAAAAAGATAACCACTCCAAAACTTTTGAATATATACGACATGAAGAAAAAAAATCTGGCAACCCTGATTATTATGTACATATAAAATTCTAGAACTGAAATGACGTTAAATTACAATATCCCCTTTTGATGATGTAAAGAAACAAAAAGCTCAGGTATTATTAATTTCAAATTTCAAAGTGAAAGGACAAGTACATTTAATTTAAAGGTGCGTCCAGATACGTTCGAGGCAGCGTACGGATTCATCGAAACCGGCGCATTTCTTTGTATATTAACGGCTTTGGGTGACATATTAAGTACCGAACGAACGCCTGTCAAATTTTCTACCCGTCCACATTAGAGCGAGGCAGTATTTTAAACGATCTCACCAAGGATCCTAGAGGGTAAACAGTTCACCGAACGTTCAACATCAATCGTAAGGACCGATCCGCTTGGGGTGGGTACGGCGAATTTGGAACCGCGGCATGTGAACGAGAGAAAACATTTTGCTTTTCTTTTTCGAAACATTAAAACGACTTGCGAAATGCGACTGCAACTCATGTTTTTTCTATCTTTTGCTACAAGGATGTATATATTTCATAATGCAAAAAAATTAATCATTAAAATTCAAAGCGGATCGATTTATTAATAGAGATCGATTCAATCAATCTAATTTCTAAAATTTTTTGCACTTTGCGGAATGAAATTGAAATTTAGGAGATGAATTTCGAAATGAATTTGAAATTATTCCAATGAAGTGAATTTGCAGCGAATGTCAGCTATTAATCCATGTTTCCATAATTTGAAATAGATGACAACAAATTTTCAGACTTATTAAATCAAATTGACCTACGGTCGCATTCTAAATGTCATCTTTCCAACGTTTATTGCATTGTGAACAATATAATATTGTAGCAGTCGAACCGTCAATATCCGTTTTTCTTGGAAAGCGAATAGTCGGTCATTGTTCGCCACGGGACTTTTTACGAAGGGGTTTTCGACGAATTCGAAAAACAGAAACTGCTAGTACATTCTGAAAGAAATGCGACTCATTCAGTTGTCAACATCGATATGAGTTGGTCAAACGAAAAAGTGCTCAATTTTATCAATGAGGTACAACTACGTCCAGTTTTATGGAAAAAAGACGAAAAATCATACATGAATGTGATGAAAAAAGAAGATGCTTGGAGGGACATTAGCAATATAATTTGCGAAAGCATACCGGAGCTGAAAAAAAAATGGGAAAGTCTCCGGGGTTCGAGAAGACGTGAAAAAAATCGAATTACTCATAGCATGAGTACAGGAAAAGGTGAGTGCCCAATTTATTTATTTCCATCATATTGATTAAAAATACTTGATATATAAGAAAAATGAATGATCAAAAATAATATTTTCAGGAAGAAATGAAGTTTATATTTCTAAGTGGTTCGCGTGGGAGAGTTTGGAATTTTTGGAAGACCCCGAAGAACTACGTCCTACATCCACAGTGACTAATTATCTCAATCCTTAAAATGCCATTGCAAAATTTTCCTATTATAGTGTTGTGATCTGTGAATCAATTATGGATTTTATTTTTACTCGACAGATTTTTATAAATGTAGAATTCTGGATCGAATACATCAAATACGTATTTGATTTTCAATAACTTGTTAATTCACGACTCATTCTGACAAGAGTTGCAATTACATTAATTCATCTTTCACCTTGATACTAAAACTGCACATCAAGTTTCATTTAATTCACGGAAAGAATTGTATTATCCGATCAGAAATTTTAGATCGTTTAGTATTTTTTATGAAAGTACGTGAGTGCTCCCGAATCTGGTGAGCTGCATTAAAAACGGACAGACCTGTGTAAATTGTTATTCATCAAGTCATTTCCAGAATTGAGAAACCAAAAATACTCTAAATTCTGATGGAGACAAATTTTCTTTAAATTAATTTTCCTTAAGGAACAAATAAAATCGTTTTGTATTTTCAAATAGCTTAATACAGTGTAATCTCACTAATCCGGCACTTCGATAGATCGGCACGTCCAGTAATCCCACCCTCTGCCCCGCCTCCTTTGCCTCTCTATACTTATGCGCTTCGGGCGCGGCGTCGTCGACTAACAGTCTAACCGCAAAACTTATCACGCGCCGTGCTTTTATTTGTTTTTTCAAGTTAGAACAGATTATAGTTAAAAATGTCAACTAAACGCAAACACAAGACACTGGATTTGAATAATAAAATAGAGATTTTAAAGAAGTTAGATAGTGGAGAAAACATGTGCAAATTGGCAAAGAATATGGTGTAGGGCGTGCTACTATACACGATCTTAAGAAAAAACGGCAAAAATAATAGACCACGTCAAGACAATGGAATCGGGCCAGGTAGTCGTAAAACACTAAAAGTTGGTGATTGTCAAAGATGGAAAACGCTCTTCTCTTGTGGTTCATGCAACAGCGTTCTAAACACACTTCTATATCTGGAGAAATTTTGAAAGCCAAAGCAATCGAATTTTATAAAAAATTACCCACAAAGATGATTTTCGTGCCAGTGATGGATGGCTCGATAAATTTAAAAGGCGATTTGGTATCCGTCTATTAACCATATCCGGCGAGAAACTATCAAGCGACGAATCTGCAGTACAGCCATTTATTCAGCATTTCAAAAACAAAGTAGAAGAACTGGGTCTTAAAGTATTGAATTTGAAGGATGTCGTATTCTCTCGCTCATGCTTGAAGTCTGTTTCATCTAACTTAATCCAATCTTCATGGAAAAGTTATGGCCCACAATAAATGAAGTATCAGAAACAGGAGAAACAGATGAATGGGATCCTGAAGATAATGTGCCCATTGCCGATTGGTTACAAAGTCTATCAGAAAAGGATTGGGAACAAGTGAGGAAAATTTAAATTCTTGGTTTGAAGGAATCGAAGAAACAGATCAAATTATGACAGATGAAGAAATAATATGTGAAGTAGAAAGGAGAAAGCTTGGTGGAAATATTGGAGCCACCAACCACTACAGCTGCTGTGAGAGTTAAACCAGATAATGCATTGAGTTGTATCAATACCTGCATAACATGGGCAGAAGAAAACGGCATATCTGCCAATGATATTATAATTCTTCGCAACATGCGAGAAAAGGTTTTTAAGCAAGGACTACAAGTTGCACAAAAGCAGACATCAATTAGGGATTATTTTAAAGTTAGTTAATTACCTATATGTATATCTACATGACAATTAAATACATTATATACATTTATTCCCTCTTTGAAATAATTTATTCTATTCGTTACCTAAGACTTTTCACTATAATCCAGTAATCCGAACATTCCAATACTCCGGCACCCTACGGTTTTCAATAGTGCCGGATTAGCGAGATATACTTATATTTTTATAATCCTTAATTTTTTGATACATTGATATACATTCTTATCAATAGTGTTTCATTATTCATCAAGAAAGAATTGAAATATTTCATTATCAATTAATTATTCTACCTTCATTTAGTAAAAATTTAAAAGTAAAATTAAAAGACAAACGTCAATACAAAGTTTTCTGAATATGATAGAGAGCAGTATTTTTACTTTCTTCTGTTCAGCAACTGTTTCATGAATAATCGTTCTGCCATTCGATTGCTCCTCCCGCAGAATAGAAATATTCCGAGAATTCATTTCGGATAACATTGGCGGACGTTGATGGTCTTCGCGGAATACTCGATAGATTTTGGAAACCTGCATTACTATCATTTCGCCCATTGCCAGGAATCAATTGTCCATCTTCTTCTCTGTCTAAGGTTATGCCTTTATTGTATAAGTTCCTCGAAGAAGAGCTTCTACGCAAAAAATTGTGTAAGCAAAAAGTGCTCATTACAACAAGTTCTGCTTTTGATGGCTCTAACAGCATCGGTTTTCGAAGCACCGAAAACATGCCGAGAAAATACCAAAATCATTTTCTATTACTCTTGGACTCTAGATAGTCGACAGTTGAATATTCTTTCCCCGATTCTTTTGGATGTATCCCACTGTACGGTTTCATAATGTTAACCGATAAAGGAAATGCCTCATCGGCAACGAAAACGAAATCTTCAATCCCCGGTAATGTCGTGGATGGCGGTAAATTTAATTTATTATTTTCTAAATCTTTATAAAATTTAGTATTTTTAAAAACGCCTCCATCTGAAGCACCTCCTTGGCATCCAATATCAAAAAGAAAAAATTAAAATCTGCATCAGCAATCCCAATCAAAACAATACTAAAATTTGATTTATAATTATAATAGACACTTCCACTATTCATTGGTGATTGCAAGAGTACATGTTTTCCATCGATAGCTCCTAAGCAATGAGGAAAGTCCCAAGTTTCTTGAAATTGTTCAGCTATTCTCTTCCATTCTTCAATTGACGTAGGAACCTAAAAACATTTCGAAAAATATACTTTAAATATCTTATATTTTCCAGAATCATTCATCTCCAGCCAAACATAATAGGGAAAAGGATGACTGTGTTGTCACCGAAGAGGAAGAAATGTCACCTGACATCGCTACTCCACATAGTGGGGAGGCAAGTCAAATTTTCGGTCGCAAAATATAACGGCTTTCCGAAAACGAAAAACGGAGGATCCGCGAATTGACGAAGCGTATAGCATTTTACAATCAGTGAAAAAAGAAGATGAATGTTCAAGCTTTGGCGACTTCATAGCAGCCAAACTGAGAAAAATGGAGCCTCATCGGCGAACAATAATTCAAAGGAAAATATGTAATATAATTTTTGAAGAAACCGAATAAAATAAAATATTTACATACCTTCACATTCTCTATTAATACATCGACTATTGCTCGACATACTTCTGGAATAATTGTGAAATTAGTTGTTTTGAAACATTAAAAATATTGAAGACTGGTATACGAATCACCGCTGGCCAGGTACCTCAGCGTAATTGCTAATCTTTCTTCCGCACTAACGGATTTCCGAAAATTGGTATCGTTCTTAGAAATCTGTTTACGGATTTTTTCCAATAGAAATACAAAATCGGTTGAAGACATTCTCGTAAATTTACGAAAATGCCCGTTTTCCTCTTGATCCATCATGCTGTTCAAAACATTTGACCGCGAGTTGAAAGTCTATTTCTATAGAGTTCAGTTATCCACCATCTTCTTTTCCTTCTTTCACTTGCCAAACCCGCAATTACGATAAACGCAGCATTACAAACCGTTAAATCGTCACTCATTTCGCGTCTTTTCTCTTTCAATCCACAAATAGGAATAAGGTCGGCCGCACACGCACGGGTATCTGAATATGAATTTCGGCGATTACACGTTAATGAAGACACCGAACACGTTCAAAAATTCATAATATAAACAACCGAACGTACCGTTCGGTTGTTTATATTATGAATAAAGGCTTCAAGCAGTTCAGTAGCGTACAGCGGACCTTCGTATCGGGATGAATGACGAAGAACTAATTGCCATTGCATATTTGTTATCGGAAAATAATGAAAAAAAAGACAAGACGTCGTTTTCGATGTGCCTTATCATAATACTTACCAACGCAATAAATACGAGTCCGATAAATTAATATTTCAAAATATCATATAAACCCTCCATGCGCGACAATGGAATGATTCGAACCGAAAATTTTGGACGTGTTCGGTGTCGTTATTAACGTGTAATCGATCCGAATTTCATATTCATATACCCGTGCGTATGCGGCCGGCCTAAATCGAAACAAAAAAAGACGATGTTGAATGCGAAATTTGACCTGTTCGACGGAACCCTCGACCGGTAATATGATACGGTCTCCCGAAATTTGTTAATGGGTTCACATGAGATAAGCGGTCCTTTGTCGCGCATGGAGGGTTTATATGATATTTTGAAATATTAATTTATCGGACTCGTATTTATTGCGTTGGTAAGTATTATGATAAGGCACATCGAAAACAACGTCTTGTCTTTTTTATTATTTTCCGATAACAAATACGCAATGGCAATTAGTTCTTCGTCATTCATCCCGATACGAAGGTCCGCTGTACGCTACTGAACTGCTTGAAGCCTATATTCATAATATAAACAACCGAACGTGTACGTTCGGTTGTTTATATTATGAATTTTGATTGTTCGGTGTCTTTATTAACGTGTAATCGATCCGAAATTCATATTCAGATACCCGTGCGTGTACGGCCGGCCTAAATCGAAACAAAAAGACGATGTTGAATGCGAAATTTGACCTGTTCGACGGAACCCTCGACCGGTAATATGATACGGTCTCCGAAATTTGTTAATGGGTTCACATGAGATAAGCGGTCCTTTGTCGCGCATGGAGGTTTATATGATATTTTGAAATATTAATTTATCGGACTCGTATTTATTGCGTTGGTAAGTATTATGATAAGGCACATCGAAAACAACGTCTTGTCTTTTTTTTTATTATTTTCCGATAACAAATACGCAATGGCAATTAGTTCTTCGTCATTCATCCCGATACGAAGGTCCGCTGTACGCTACTGAACTGCTTGAAGCCTATATTCATAATATAAACAACCGAACGTGTACGTTCGGTTGATATTATGAATTTTTGAATGTGTTCGGTGTCTTTATTAACGTGTAATCGATCCGAAATTCATATTCAGATACCCGTGCGTGTGCGGCCGGCCTAAATCGAAACAAAAAAAGACGATGTTGAATGCGAAATTTGACCTGTTCGACGGAACCCTCGACCGGTAATATGATACGGTCTCCCGAAATTTGTTAATGGGTTCACATGAGATAAGCGGTCCTTTGCTGTATTTCTTATTTACGACCGCACAGCCTCGGTACGGCAATTAGCTCGCTGCCTCGAACGTATCTGGACGCACCTCAATTCTTACCTCAAAAAGACTGTCAAACGATGTCTAGCAGGGATCGCATTTCTGAATGAGGTGTCTTGCTTGGATAGTGCTTCGTGGAACTTACATTCCAGCTGGTTGAATGTCGACATTTTTGGATTTTTGGATTCATCGTCCAATAGATGGGGCAATAGTGACACATACTGTCCTTCCACAGATCTCCTTTTCCACGCCGGGTGCACACAAAATCTACGTCTTCTCAAGACCTTTCTCTGGTTCTCTTCATTCTCCTCCTCTTGCAGACAACGAGTCACGATGGCTAAATCAAGCGCAGAAACATTTCGGAACATTTTCGACCTCACTGTTAGTTCTCTGATTTAAGACTGTCAAGTCGGGAATGAAAATCGGAATCAAGCAGGAAGCGTGTATGATAAGCATGTCTCCCCCTTTCCGATCCTACACTCATCCAATTTTGTCTCGAAAATCGGATAGGTGTAGGATCGGAAACGTGTATAACTATCATGTCCCGGCCTTTACGCGAAACGGAACGCGACGCGAACATCGCGATCGCGGAAACATCGACCATGAACGTCAATTCACTAAGGTGAATCGGCTGGGAAAGCGTCCTGCCGAGAAACCAGCGGCAACGATTTCAAATTCAAGGTGGACGTGAAACCGGGAAGATTGTTCGATCTACCCAGGTGGTACGATCATCGAACGCGAAAGACGCGATCCGCCGGCAATCGTGCATTCCCGGGAATCGAAAGAATCATGGAACCAGGTTTCGACTCACCTGAAATCGGTCGGTGCAGAATTCGTGTCGGCCTCTACCATGTGGTGGAATTTCCATTCGCCCGCGAAGATCGAAAGCTTCCGTCAGATGACCGCGATTTTTTTGTCTCACATCTGTCTCAGTTCGTCTCGAAACGTTAAACAGTTAACATTGTGCTCCGTATCCTTATCGTAAACACCAACAATCAGTTCACGTGCCACACACGACGGCGGGTGACCCCTCAAAGCGGCAATGCCGCTACCGCGCTGCGCAAGTGCTCCGGTTTATGCGAAAAGACGC
The DNA here is from genome assembly GCA_020654155.1 of Novius pumilus. Taxonomy (NCBI): domain Eukaryota; kingdom Metazoa; phylum Arthropoda; class Insecta; order Coleoptera; family Coccinellidae; genus Novius; species Novius pumilus. The sequence goes on from JAIFOV010000043.1 coordinate 108,130, forward strand.
TTAAAGTGATAGTGAAACCGGGACAAACAATTACAAAATGACTTCGGACATAGAAAATGACTCTGAACAAATGTATAAACAACAAATTGAAGCGCTCAATTCGAGAATTGATGAATTAATTGACACAATCAACAACATAACGCAACAGCTAAACGAACAAGTGCGTCTAAAGGGACTGCTCATCGCCGAACGCGAAAAGAAGCAAACAAAATCACAACTCAAAGAAACACTGATGAATCATCCACCGAATCCGTCATATCTTCAAATTCAAAAACTTCCAAAAGACGTAAGATATCAAAACCGAAAAGCCAGGATAAAATCACCATGATCACACTAACCAAAAAGAGCTTGCTCTTCTACAGAATAAAGAAATGCCAAAATCAGACGGTAATGTAGCAATTTCCTCTCTTACATCGCCGATTGAAACTTTTAAAACCCGCTCAAAAACAAAATATTGAACAAACCCCATCGACATCCAAAAATCAAAATCAAGTCATAAAACAAACAAGTGAAGCACCACGAAATTTCTCAAAACCAACACTATTTGGAACAAAATCTGCAAATCAGGTCTTAAACATTACAAAAACACCCCCAACTGCAGACAAAGAAATTACCGAAAAATTCCTCCCATAGTTTTGCACCGAAAAGAAAATGGCTAGATGTCAGCACCCTCTTAAATAGAAATGAAATAAACACACTCAAAGCACAATCAACAAACGACGGTATACAAATGTTCCTCCAAGATTCAGACTCATTACAAAACAATTAAAATCCTTGAAAACGAAAAATTAACATATCACACTTGGCAACTTCCGTCTGAAAAAATGCCATGCTGTCATAAGAGGCATTCCTGAACCTATTACAAGGAAATCATTGAGGCTGAACTATTAGAAGTAGGATACCATCCGCAAAAACTTGTTCGTATGCTCAGAACGGATAAATCTCCACCCGTTAATATTGGTCCTCCTACTGAAAAACGAAAAACAAATATTCCAACTCACTAATCTAGCCTAGGTATCTGTAACAGTTGAAACCCAAAATCCCCGATTTTCCATAGGACAATGTTACAACTGTCAAAAGTTCGGTCACGCACAGAGCAGATGCACAGTCACGCTGTGTATTCTGTGGAAAATCACCACATTTATGAAACCCAAAGGAACAAGAATCAAAAAATGCCAACTGCGGCAGATTTCACACCGCCTCATATAAAGGCTGCGAAAAATGGCCCACTCTGTCAAAAACAAAAGGGTCTTTCACAAAGTCAGTTAATGCACCTGACAGTTAAAACCAGTTTTTGCATTGAAATATTTCGACTATCGGAACGATAAACTCTAACCGAGCGGTATTAGTGTTGGTGAAAGACGCCCTAGCCACAACAAACAGAAAACTCAAAACCGACATCATACGCAAATGCAGCAAAATCGTCCAAACTTATTCGGAAAATTAGAAACTGTACGGCCAAATGCAGGACATTTTGCAATTAAGCAAAATGTTTGAGGCAAAAGAAAAATAATGACAGCTGTTCGGAATTCGGGTTTCCTATTACTGGAGCCGGTATTTGTTTTGTACGACTTGCAATTTGGCTGTAATTCCGTGGTCGTATTTTCCACGAAATTATTTATGATAACAACCGGTTTCTGAACATCCCCGACAAATCTTGTTTCCTTTGTGTTTATTGCATTTGCACCAACAGTTGGTGAGTAAGCGTTTGTACCTGACGAGTTTTACACACCACTAGTTATTTGTTCGCCGGTGACAACCCCACCTTTCTTTCAATAAACGTTAAGTGAAATTTAGTGTTGACAAATTCAAACCCAAAAGCAACACGGCCTATTAATTTGATCCGCGAGGATCTTCTATTTTCAAACAAAACAATAGTCGATCTGCCCCAAATCTCCAAAGCAAAAACAAAATGCCATCTCACTATTTGTTACTGGAATGCTAACAGCCTACTACATAGAAAATACGACATACAAAATTTTTGCAAGAACAACATATCGACATATTGCTGTCAGGAAAAACTGGAAAAAACCAAAACATAAATCGAGTCGAAAGATTGTTAGAACAAATAAAGCTAGAAGGGTTAGAAAGAAACGAGCGTGACTCGATAGAAAAATTTGCTAAATTTGCTGATGTCTTCTATTTAGAAAATGATCCTTTCACGGTAAAAATGGCAAAACAAAAGATCGAGTTACAGAATAACGTTTCACCGGCTCATATAAAACCATACCGTTTACCGCAATCACGAAAATCAGAAATCCACAGACAGGTTGACAATTTGCTAAATGACGGCATCATAGAACTATCATATTCTGAATGGTCAGCACCACTTTTACTCGTTCCGAAGAAACCAGATAGTAACGGAAACAAAAATGGAGAGTGGTCATTGATTATAGGCAGCTTAATAAGCGTATAAAAATGACAAGTTTCCATCACCGAATATTGAGGAAATTCTGGATTCATTATCGGAGCAATTTATTTCACGCATTTAGATTTATATCAGGGTTACTATCAGGTAGAATTGGACGAATCTTCCAGACCTTACAAGCATTTACCACGGATCGAGACATGTGGCAGCTAACGAGACTGCCCATGGGTTTTCAATTTCACCTAACGCTTTTTCAAAGATCATGACAATTGCAATGTCAGGATTAAATTACCAAAATTGTTTTGTTCACTTGGATGATTTAATTGTTTTCGGAAATAGTTTAGGAACGCATAATCGAAATTTGATAAAGTGTTAGATCGGTTGAAGGTGAATTTGAAATTGAATCCTAATAAATGTAAGTTTTGAAAAAACAAATACTCTATCTTGGTCATACTATCTCAAGTGAAGGTATTTCACCCGATCCGGAAAAAACTCTAGTAATCAAGAGTGTTCCCTCCTAAGAGCTTGGATGAGACGAAAAGATTCGTAGCTTTCGCTAACTATTATCGTAAATTCATTCCAAATGTCGCAAAAATGTCTGCACCATTGAATAAACTTACACGAAAAGGAGAAAACTTTGAATGGACAAGCGAATGTCAACAATGTTCCAGTTATTGAAAAATGCCTTAGTCAAACCTCCGATCTTAGATTTTCCAGATTTTTCTGATGGAAACTCTTTCATTCTTAAAAACGGTGCATAGGGTTATGCAACCAGCGCAGTTTTGTCAAACGATAACGATCGACCAGTTGCTTATGCTAATCGAGCATTAAACCAAGCCGAAAAAAATTATCCAACTATAGAAAAAGAATTGCTCGCCATTGCATGGGCGGTTCAGAAATTTCGCCCATACTTATATGAAAAAATTTATTATCTTAACGGATCATCGACCCTTAGTTTATTTATTCGGTATGTCTAATCCTTCCAGTAGATTAACAAAATTTCGACTCAGATTGGAAGAATACGATTTCACAATAAATTACGTCAAAGAAAAAGATAATGGTACAGCTGATGCATTGTCCAGAATTACTATTGATTGCCACGAATTGAAAAATATGTTGAACAAAGGAAAGGAAGAAATTTTTTCACAACTAGTCAAAAAAACACGGAACAAGATGTCCAAAAGGTCAAGGAAACTTAACTACTGACAGAACTGATCACCCTGGAATTGTAGAGTTGCTGAAGCCTTCTTGGGAATCTGTAGAATTGCGGCTGATTTCTGGTATTGAATTTCGAAAATTTTGTGATAAAACTAAAGGCACAAGTATTAATGACGTTCTTTTGATGAGAACGATACTCATAATGAAGCAGGACATTTGATGAACGTATGAGCTAGGTACATCGTTGAGGACATCGGAAATATTTGCATCATTGAAGGAATTCCGGAAATAATAATTGTTAAAAACAAAGAAACTCTGCCATTAATAAAAATAATTGGATGCCCAATGAATTACGTGAAGAGTTGTTAAAATAAATGTCGTTAGAGAGATACAGTTCATAAACGATCCCGAAACAAGGAACCTTATACTGAATGATTTTCACATTTACATACAGGTGGTCATGCGGAAATCAATCGAATGTTCAACAATATTCGTCGATATTATTCGTGGAACGGTCTACATAGAGATATAGAAAGATTCGTAAAACGTTGCGATGATTGTCAGTGACATAAACATTGTATCATTCGTAAACAACCGATGACTGTAACGTCCACGGCGAAGGGTGACATGGAAACAATCTTTCTAGATCTCGTAGGACCATTACAAAAGATAATGATGTAGGATCGGAAGGAATAACAAAGCACTTCACTTCTACTTCTATTATCAACAATTATTTTAATATACTAACAATCTCGTTTCTAGCGTCTTTTCGCGTTCACTCTGTTCTGCCGTTTTCGTTCGAATGCCGTTCGCCCGCGCACGAGCACTTCTGGCACTCTGGCACTACCATCGCGTACTCCTCAGTAGCGCACCATTCTACACTCGGCCGTCCTGACAGGAACGCCTGCCTCAGGTGTTCGTTTTTCTCTGGGTGGTCGCGCCTCCACGGTTTCATATTATCAACCGAAGTAGAGGTGACCTTGGGGCCCCCTTGGCCGATCCTCTGGATCACGTACCTATCTCCTCTCAGACAGCGAATGACTTGGTAAGGTCCTAAGAAATTATGACTGAACTTGAGCCCAGGCCCTCCTGCGTTCGCTTAATCGCAAACTACGTCGCCCTCCTTGTAAATAGTAGAGGCTCTCCGTTTCTTATATACAACTTTCGGTTCTCTTCTTGAAACGCTGAATTGCTCTTTGGCCCTGCTCCGTAAATTTCCGCCATTTCCAAAAAGATTTCCTTCCTGCGACTCAATAACCTCGGATATCTGAGGATCGTGTCGGAGACGCATTCGTGTACCAAAAAAGCAATGTAAATGGCACCATGCTCGTGCTTCTGGAGAATACATGGTTGATGTATTCTGGGCCTTACTCACGTACTTATGCCACTCCTGGGTTCGTATCAATATCGGAATAAGTGTGAGGTTGAGCCGCTCTACCTGCCCATTTCCCCTGAGGATCCCCGTCGCAATCCAAGACAATTGGATTCCTTCTTCCCTGCAATAGGTCTGGAATTCTTCCGAGCGAAAAGCTGAACCACGATCAGCTATTATTCTGGCAGGATTCCCAAGCACTGCTGACTGTTGGAGAAGTTTGTGCACTACTTCGGATGCGCGAGTTGTCTTCGTCGGATACAACCATGCAAATTTGCTGTACGCGTCAATCACTGCCAGGATGTGACGGTAGCTCCTCTTCGTTGATGGAAATGGCCCCAAGTGATCAACATAATATGTTTGCAGCGGCGTTTCTTCTTATCTATCGAGTAAAGATATCCTTCGGGTTTACCGCTCTGACGCTCAGCCAGAATACAAGAAATACAATTCTGAATAATCTGCTGTGTCTTTTCTCGCATACCCGGAAACCAGTAATCCCGCTTTATCAAGTTCTCCGTCTTCGCTGCACCAAAATGTCTCTGACCATGGCAGTGTCGTATGACTTCATCTTGAATCTTCCTCGGAACAGCGACAAGCAGATTACCTTTGAACAATTTATATAGCATCCCGTTGCGCATTACGTACCCATCCTCTTGATTAACCGGCACCCTCTCGCTAATTCTGAAAAGCTCTTCATCCTGCATCTGGTTCCGTTTCAACCGAACCAGGATAGTTTCTTCCTCTTCTTCTACTAGGCAAATTTTTGGCATTGTTTGTCGACTTAGAGCACCCACATGTTTCATCTGCGTCCCTGGATGATGTTGGATAGTATATTGGTACTCTTCCAAATTCATAGCCCAACGAGCCACTTGCGGGATATATCCCGCTTCGACATGGTTTGCGTAAATGCCCGACAATCCGTCACGGTTTTGAACTTGATGCCTATAAGGTAGCTTTGGAATTTCTTGAGCGACTTGACAGAAGCTAGAACCTCCAACTTGTAGCTGTCGTACTTTTCCTCCGCTCTTGAATTTTTCCAGTTGGCGAAATGAAAAGGGTGGAACATTCGATCCTGCTCATCACGTTGTAGTAAAATAGCTCCAAGCCCCATGCTGAAACGTCTGTGTGTAGCTCGGTTTCCGCAAACGGACAATACAAAATAAAACAGGATTTTCACAGAGAATATCCTTCAATCTCAAAAAAGTCACGTTGCTCCTTATCGAACTTAAATTTCACATTTTTTTGTCAAATCAGACAAGGGTCTAGCAATTACAGCGTAATTCGGTATAAATCTACGAAAAAACCCAGTAAGCCCCAAAAACCCCTGAACTGCCCTAACGTTAGTTGGTTCCGTAAAATCGCGAACAGCTTGTGTTTTATCGTCCGAGGGCCTTATCGTACCATTTTCAATTATATATCCTAAATAATTATCAGTCGTCTTTAAAATTTGACATTTCTTCCAATTAATGCTAAGACCATATTCTTTAGCCGTTTTCAACACTTCGGCTAATCGCTCCTTCCTTCGGTTAAGCCGTCTGCCGTAATGATTAGATCATCCACGTAAATAATTAAAAGACCTTTCGCGATAAGCCTCAAACACCGTGTGAATATATTTTTAAAAAGGCCGCTAATTGCACAAACCGAAAGGCAGTTTGCAAAATTCGTAGTGCCCACCTGGCACTACGAAGGCGGTGTATTTACAATCTTCGTCATGAATCGATACATGAAAAAACTATTCTTAAATCGATCGTCGAGAAAATACTAGCATTTCGCAAATAATCCAATTGGTCGTGAATTATTGACAAGGATATTTTACTTTTACAATTTTAGCCTTAACCCACGGTAATCTACACATTCTTTTGGAAGCATCCTTTTTTACCAGAACAATAGGGATGCGATATCTGAATGGAGGGCGAATAATTTTCTCATTCAACTACACGCCTATTTGATCGCGTACCAACTTTTTTCCACGTGTGCTAATCGCCTAGCATTTTCCGCGACAGGCACTTCATTTCAAAATTATTCTCACCTGCATATCTATTTCCTTAGTTTTGTCGGGTACATATTCGCTTATCAACTTATCGACTTCTCCGCGAATCCGTTCGTCTTTCCATGACTAAGATCTACTTTATTTACTTCAGAAACGCAATCGATTTTAAATATTTCGTTTGTCGTAAGTTCATCATCGATTTTCCCTATTTGGAGTTTACCGCCTTTGCATATCGTTTCGACCCGCCGTAGAAAATCGTTCCCCAAAAAATATAATAATAATCAAAAAGAAGCAAAGAAGAGTCGTTACGGAAAGGTACAGAATTTTTATCGTCTTCTATTCAAGAATCGTGTGAACTTTTGAAAACTAACGGCCTTAACTCAACTGCATACCACCATGAAACTCTAGGAGCATTAGAAAATAATCATAAGCATCTAGGAGCGTATCTTAGAATGCATGTGTCAAAATTAGATACTTGGAGTTCATGGATCCAGATTTGGTGTTTTTCGTACAAAATTTCATACACACTGAAACACGATATACTTCCTTTGAGTTAGTATTCGGAAAAATCTGTGTACTTCCTTCAAATTTGACAGAAGAAGTAGATCCACTCTACTGTTTTGATTCTTACCCACTAGAATTGAAGTATAGACTTCAAGTGGCATGTAGGAGGCCAGAAATAATTTAATTGAGAAAAAAGATCAGGAGAGCTAATTCGGAAAACCAACTCGCTAAAAAAAGGTGACAAAGTATTGGTTAAAAATGTAATAACGAACAAATTGGACCCAATCTTTGGGCCCATACGAAGTAATTTCAGATAACCACCCTAACGTAGTTATTCGAATAGGAAATAAACATGACATTATACATAAGAATATAGTTAAGTTGTATGTTAGTTAAGATTGTTATTCTTGTCGTTCATTGGAAAAGAAAAATTTTATTGAGAAAAAGAAAATTTTTTTTCTTGCGGGGGAGTTGTGATGATAGGTCATAAGGCAATGAACTTAAAGCACTAATCAGTACCTTCCCCGTGCAATGTGTAATAGTTCATAAAGTAAATAAATATAGTATCGATATACTGACGCGAGTAGAATAAGTTAATACATGTACATGTAGCTATATGATAACGGGGATATTAGTAGTTGATTGTCAAGCGACTAGGCACGACTTAAATAAAGCATATGTAGAAGTGAAAGGTGAATAAACGGTGTGCACCCAAACTTGTTCGAAAGTTAGGAAAACCTATCCGCGATCCCATTATCACAAAAGGTTGGAAACGTTTCAGTACAGACACAAAATTTGAAACGCATCCATGCGATTGGAACACACCCAAACGATAACCTTAAACATTGGCATTTCAACTTGGCGGGATATAATTTAAAGATGATCATATCTTTCAATAAATTAAATTCGACAACACTCCGACACCGATGTATTGATTCAAGCTTTCGCGGCCCACGTTCACTATAACACTGAATGGGCTGCGAAAAATACATAAGAAAGAAGTGCCTTTGAGACCCATAGTGAGCGCACCAGGATCTCAATATACAATTGGCCAAACACCTTGCATCGATGCTGAAACCGCTCATAGGAAAAACTTAAGCTACATCAAGGATTCGTCAGACTTCGTCAGCAGAATCGAGGAAATAGTTATTGAACCTCAAGATATTCTAGTCAGCTTCGACGTGGAGTCACTCTTCACGAAAGTACCACTAAAGGATTGCCTGGAACTTTTAAAACATTTTCCACAGGACATAACGAAACTCTTTGAATTCTTCTCACAGGTAGTTACTTTCTGTGGAACGGGAACTTCTACGAACAGACCGACGGCGTAGCGATGGGAAGCCCCTCAGTCCAGTGATAGCTAATTTCTTCATGGAGCACTTCGAAAAAACAGCCATCGAATCTTCCCCATCGACCGACAATCTGGTTCCGTTATGTGGATGATACATTCGTCGTTTGGATCACGGAAGAGAGAAGCTAACACGGTTCCTTCATCACCTGAATGGACAACACCCAACATACGTTTCACTATGGAAGAAGAAAAGACCAGCAGCTCCCTTTTCTGGATGTACTAGTGAAAAGAAGGGGACAAAGGCTTGGTCACACGGTCTACAGGAAACCAAACACACAGACAGATATCTACATGCCTTGTCGAATCATCATCCCAGCCAGAAAAACGGAGTCATAACACTCACTCAGCGTGCCCACAAAATATGTGAACCCTTGGAACTCGCCAGTGAATTGGAACTCTGAAAACGGCATTTCTTGAGAACGGGTACAGCAGATCCAACATAGAGGGCTATGAGGACAACGAACAAAAGTAGCCGGTCCCAAGACGACAACACAACATCAAGAGCATATCTATAAAATACGGATAGTTCCTCGGACGGATACATGCCTCAGTTTCAAATGCTCTATTTAGACGTATTGACAGTGTTTTTTTTTTTTTAAAGCGCGTTCCGCGGGCCTAGTGCCCATGCCGTTGGTAGGCCCGTGTTTTGTCCGGTGAAAACATCTTGCCGATACTTTGACGACGCCAAATTATATTGGTAAGTAATCTCTGTTAAATATTTTATAACTGATTGCGATTTCAGTCCAAAATATATTTCTTTCAGTGCATTAAGTTTAAATTGCAGTGTTTATTAGGTTTTATTGTTAAATATGTTTTATTTATTTAGTAAATAAAAGGGCAAGTATCCGTATCAAATCGGATAGTTGCCCTACTTCTTGGGATTGTTGCCCTGCGGCAACTATCCGTAACTATAATTTTACCCGTTTTACTATAGTTTATTTTATAAAATAAATCTCAACAGCGCAATGCCTCGAAGTATAAACGAAAGCCAGGCGTGGTGCCGCGCCATCAACTGGACGAAATGAAACTTGCGTTCGAAGAACTAAATAAAAAACGAAAAGTATCAACGAAATATCATTGTATGGCATATCCTCTAACCTTAAGAAGACGGTAGAAAAAAGAAACCATCTGCTAGTAACCCAAGGTATTCAAGGATTCAAAATTGTATATTTAGCATAAATATAATAATAATTATATATTATATATTATATAATCTACTTATCTACTTATTAATTGTATTTTCATTTCTGGAAAATACCTGCCCTTGGCTTTGAAAATGAAAAAGACTAGTTTCCCATATTTGAAGCTCAGGCAGGATTTCCTCCTGAAAGAATTTTAATTCGAATTAGCCTATCAGTTTGCCGAAAAACTAGGATTGAAGCACAATTTAATAATGAAACCAAAATGGCTGGACCCAATGGTTGGCTTCCTTGAAAGAAATCCGAAATAGTTGTGAGGCAAGCTGAGGGCTTATCAATTCAAAGAGCGAAGATTAAGCAGGGCCAATAGCCAAATTTTTGATCTGCTCATAACCGTCTTAACTGTAATGATTTGCTAGATAAGCCGGGCGAATTTTCAATATGGATGAAAGCGGTGTCAACTCAAAATAAATGGCGGTATTGGCAAAAAGGTACTAGAACAGTGAAATCACTTACTTCCGGTGAAAAGGCGAAACAATTACCTTTTCTTGTTGCAACCTATCCAATTTCTCCCACCTGTTCTGATTATCAAGGGTAAATAAAACCGAATTCGAAGAAGGACTTCCTCCTGGTTAAAAGTTTATATGCAAAAGAAATCAGCATATATTTCCTCAAATTTTAAATGGCTGAGAACATTTTATATCAAGCCTCAGGAAAGGTATTACTAATTTTAGATGGTCATTCATCTCATTCCAGTGCTGTCAATATGCTGAAACTTACAATGATGTGATTCTGCTTTGTTTACCTAGTCATACTACTTCTGCTTTGCAACCATTAGACGTATCTGTATTCGGACCATTTAAAAAATACTATTATGCGGAGACAAACAATTTCATTCCACCAATCCACAAAAAAACTGAACGGTACAATGCTGGTCAACTGATGGCAGGGCGTGGATTCGAGCAACGATACCTGCCAATGCAATAAATGGTTTCCCGGGAATTTATCCAGTCAATCCAAATCTCTGTCTGATGCTGAATTTGCTTATCAGATATTGTTGGGGAGCTTACCAGGAACAAGAGCCTGAAACTATCATAAATGGTAGCAGAACAGTGTGAACCAGGTTGCACGCCACCAAGGCCATCGTCAATCTTTTGGCTCTTTCTCATGATTTTTAGCCCTAGGGATGGTGAGATTGTTACATTTTAATAATACTGAACTATCATTGCCATCGCTGATATCTTTAAATGAGTCACAGAACAAAGATCAACAAAAGAAACACCATCAAATTTTTCATCAATCATCTCCTATAAAAAATTCCGCTGAGTATGTCTAAAAAGGGCTAAACAATCAGCAGAAATTTTAAACTCGATGATAAAATAATCGAAGAAAAATAAAACTGAAAATGAAAACCTGTAATGAAACAAACGAAAAACAATAAAACAAACCAGTTGGTAGCAAAAAAGATTACGAAAAAAAAGGGCGTCTACAAAAATAAAAAATCAAAACAATTAAAATTCTAGCAGTGAATCAGAATCAATAGCACAGATTTTATTGAACTGACTAAAGGAAGGGCTCTAAGGAAAAGAAAAACTCGTATCTACAGTTCTAACAGTGACAATGAAGAAAATGTTATAAGTTCAAAAATATCTAAAGGAAAAGCAACTAAAGGGCTACTAATAAAAGGTAAAAAACAATTTTTTGGAAACACTAAAAAAATATATTACAAGTAAAAATGTTAATTTAAAATAGAAAATACCAAGAAAAAGTTTCAGTTCATGTTATTGTGTAGAATGTTTTGAAAATTATAATTTAACTAAATCAAATCAGTTGGATCGATGTCAGATTGTCGAATGTATTGCAAAATTTTCAACCTAAAAAATTGCAAGATGTGGCAAATTGAAAACGACTTCTGGTGTAATCAATTAATGCCAAAGTTGTTACCATATTTTTAATATTTAAGATAAATACTTATTTAATTAAAAAATTACATGTTCACTAACCAAATTTAAAACCATAGTATTTTAAGGTTGATTGGTAATAATTTAACTTCTCTTAGTACTTATACATAATGAAGTCTCAATAAGTTATGAAGATGAATCCTTACTTAATGGCTAATGCAAAAGTTAATTCTAATTTTGTTTATAGTTCTATCTTCAAAATAAATAATAACATTATATTTTTAGTTTGGACACTTATTTACTATTTTGGGTCTATTATTCTTATAATTTTATAATTATAATTTAACAATTCATACTTTATAAAACATTGTATTTAATAAAAAAATTGATTATTTAAATTAATATAAGTTCATTTTATTGAAAAAAACAGACAGGCATCTATCCTCACATTGGGCAATATCCCCCAACTATTTTTAACGTTAGGCTAGTATCATATAGTAGGCAACTATCCTCTTTTTGAAATCATAATAATCTGGTTTCTTAAAATGTATAATATTTTTTTTTTTATACATAGGATATGTTAGAAATTAATGAACTATGTTTGAGAATACACTTTAAATAAAATCTGGTAACTTTTTGAGCTTTTTAAAAAGTGTAACTATCCGTATTTTACCCTACCCTTTTAGGATCACCGATAGAATGGAAGAATACTGCGTAAGCATAAATTGGACAGTTTTCAAACCCAAACACATTATTATTAAAATTTATTTTTCCGAATGCCTTTTTTCATGTAGCTGTAAATAGACACAATTTTCGTACTGGGATGACAGTAATCCCATTTATTCCATGAGTTCATACAGTATCCTCAAAAATAAATGTTATTGGCACATTGGAAATATATCATAGGACCCTTGACGGTAACAGGTGAATGTATCTAAACATGCTTGAAGATACAATTGATCCTTCAATAACACAAATTGAAAAAGACCAAAATGTTGAAGTCCAAATGCAAGGGAAGATCAGGCGATCCCCACTTTTCGCTACGTTACGTATTGTTAGTCGAGTAGAGTCAATAGACACGTCAATACTACCGCAAGTCTTATTATTCGCCGCGCATATTACCAACCCTTCGAACTATCTTTCCCCCGGTTATGGGCCAGGCCATAGTGAGTTAGTGAAGCGTGCTTGCGAAAATATAAAAATAATCGTTACGCGATCGATTCCTTAAAATAATTTTTCTTTGTCGCTCGTTTGTTTCTTAAACTTTGGTTTCCGTTTTCCTTACGATAAATTCCGCGAACGTGATGCGTTTTGATGCCCTACCAGAGACAATTATGACACGTGGAAAATTCCGGAACCTCCTCATCAAAAACGATGGATTTTGTGGACCAACGCCAAGCCAGAGGATGTCCTGCCAATCGGACAAATCTATGGACGAAAAAGGATATAAATAAGTCTGACATTATATTATCAATAATCTTGGAAATTGGCAAATAAAGGGATGCGTCATCCCGGACGTTTGGCTAAATTGCACTTCGGATCCTGAGATGATCGCGTAAAAATCGTAGAAGATACGCTCTCATAGACGGAAAACGCGTCATCGTCCACAGCTTTGTTCGTTAGCAAAAATTCTCATCGTACAAATAACAAAAAAGTTTTAAAATTGCCATAAAGAAGCGCCAACAGGCCAATTCACTGTAATAGATGTAAACGATATGGCCATAAAGCCAGTCAATGCCACAGCCGGTCGTCCGAAAATCGTAACGAACAGGTCTCTTTGTGCGCGGAGCCTTATCAACAGACGTCGGTCATAATGGTTCCTGGGTATGATAGTGGACAACGTCACATTTGTGCGAAAGCCGATTTATTCGTGCACTGACTCATCGAAAGTCGGAAAAATCAACATGGCAAACAAAGCGTTTATTTCAAGCGTTGGACGGAACCGCTATCTTCAGGCCAAGTAAATGGCAAAACAACAAAATATCTTTATGCTGGGACCACACTAACGTGTAATGCCAATAATTCACGCGTAATGGCAATAAACGTAAGTTGGCCACGATTCTTAACACGTTAATATGTTAATCTCATTGACAAGGCAGTATACGTAACTTTAATCAGATTCGCGTATATTGTTTTTTATTTTATCGGAAGGATGAAAAATTAAATTTCAAGACACATGGTGTTTGGAAAACCGTTAAATGCTTAATTATCGCGTTGCGACGTTAGACGTTTTAAATTGGCAGCATTAGACGAAACTTTTTGGTACCTGACCTGCAAACTTGCTATTGTTGGAAAAATTACGGAAAAGGGATTTCGGTTATTTTTGATCATAGTGGTGCATCAGTTTCAAATTCAAACGGTCAAAATGTATTAACCGCCGATAAAATAAATGGTTTATATTACATTGTACTCGCGATGAATCCGCAAATGTCACGTCGGAATCATTCCTTACCGCAAGCGTCAGCATTCGTGGCATCGACGTCTAGGACATTTAAACAGTGCCGATCTTCCGAAGCCGCGCAAAAATAGAACTATTCGTGGACTAACAAAGAAAAATTTCGGCGACGTGCGTGAGTACGTAACATGCATCAAGGTAAAATGCACCGCGCGTCTTTTCCCAAAATCCAAGCGCGTATCGATATTTTGGACATCATTCCTCCGATGTTTGCATTGAAACGCAAAACTTTCAATATCTTGAGAAGATAAATGGAAACATATATTTGGTGTTTTATTTATTTGATAGGTAACTTTCTTTCATGACAGAAAATTAAAAAGGTTATCTTTTGATATAATAACGAATCGTCCACATATTCGTTCCGTAAATTATAAAGTTGTATAACAATGCTTGGCATTGAATGAAAAAATAATTTATTTTAATTTGAGATTTGTTGGTGAAATCGAAATATCGGGATTGTACGATTACAGAATGTTCGAATATTCAAAAAAAAACGTAACTGAAAATGGCAAAACGTGGCGAAAGAAGTGAATTCGGCAGGTAAGGATTTTTAAGTTATCAGCAAATAACTGAAATTAAATGTACATTCTTATAAGGAAAACAGCATATATGAAAAAAATAATATATTTGGGATATAACAAAATTAAACCTTTACTAAAACTATTGAAGTTAAAGCGGTGATAGTTCCGATAGATTTGAATAAAAAACAAAAAAAACTAAAAACATTTGAAAATAAACACAGTAATTCCCTGCCAGGCAGTGATGCCATTAGTGTTAAAAGTTATTAGTTAAATAATCCCGTAATCTATAAGCGGAAAAAAACTGTTCATTTTGGATCTGATACAGCCATTTGAATATCATATCTAGGATTCCGTATATTTTCTTGCAACTCTTGTGATGAATACTGAATTGCTTCTCTTTTGATGTTATAGCAAAACGCTTTTTATTTTATTAATAATATTTTTTCTTCATTACGGAATCGTAAGGCGGTATTAAGGACTCCAAATTTTTGCTCATCATTCAGAACGAGCATTCGATGATTTTTCTTCCTCTGCTCAAACGATAATTGAAAATTCTCCTTTTATTATTCAATAACGTTTGCAGTAAGTTCTTAATAAGTACCGAGACAGAGGAAAAGCTTCGTCTCCGACAGAATAATAAGGAAATAAACAATCATTGTTATCTTCAAATGGAAGTCTTGATGGTAGTGGAATATCTAGTTGTGCATTGCATATTTTTCTTTTCATTTCTGAAGCTCAAAAATACACCCATCACTGTTTTACCAGCATAGCCGGTTTCGAGCATGGTGAATATGCCATCAGCATCACAACATCCTGGTAGGATCGAATGATAAGATTTGTCATTGAAATTGGTCGATCCAGTGGTAAAAGCTTTTCGATGCGGGCGTGTTTCCATCAAAGCTCCTAAATAATTCGGGAGGTTAAAGTGTTTGGAAACGCGACATAAAGTCAGAGAAGAATTAGAGGCTATAAAGATCAACGTAACATAGACGACACAATCAATGACAGATCAGACACAGGATGCCTGAGTCAGTAGCATGGACCTTATCAACAGGAACCAAAGATCGAGAAACATAAAACATACATAACATAGACGACCAACACATGGAATAACACACATAACCACGACTCGTCCACAGACAACCCGAAATACGACAGACCACGTTTACAAAATACTGTTAAAATCTGCAAAATATCAAATAATCGAAGGGTTTTGGAACGAAGATTGGAAAGGTAACACAGTTTGTGAGAATTTAATATTTTAGTGATAAATTCCCATTTCAGATCGTGTTTTATTAACGTGATAAAGGAAAAATTTCCTGAAACGTTCTTAGTTGTACATCTATGATTGCATTACGAGGATGGGATGTTGCTAATATAATTGAAAAAGTTATAGTGATTTCCATATCTTAAGTCGACAATCCGAAAATTCCGTGACGTCACTCCCCATTGGTGAAACTGAACGAAACAATCAAAATACGGACGACAAGAGACCAGGACGAAAAAACTGAATCCCTAACGAGAAACAAAAGGTGAACCTTCTCCGGACTGCATGCGAATCTATCAACATTTATATCCACCTTATCGATTTGGTAGCGACGTTCAGCGTCGTTTAAAAACACCAAAAACCTGAGTTCATCTATAAATTTCCTAGTTTTTCTATTCCCTGGACTAAAGGAATATTGTGAATTAGCTTGCGAGAAAACTGATTTGAAATTACTTTCAAAAATTTACGAATTAATACGGGAATCTTCTAAATTAAAAACGAAAATACCACCGGTAAATCCAGGTATTGAAACAATGAAATTAATGATTTAAAATTATTCGGTGATTGGCTACCTAAATTTGGAAAATCCACACGAATTACAGACGTTTATAAAAATAAAAATTATATAGGACAATTCGGCATAACAAACAAAGTTCCAATTAATCAATCTTGTTTGCGATGATAAGATGGAGAATAATTGATGAAGCGCGAATAATCGTAAATTCCAGTCCTGCACCTGAAAGATTGGACGAATTAAAGCAAATAGTAAATGATAAGTTCGATTTTAGAATGAACTTATGTAATCCAAGACAAAATAATGGAAACTTTGTTGAATTTTATTGAGAGGATTAAATTCATGAAACTGCAATTTGATTATCAAATTCAAATGCATGGTTTCGTTGCCAATGAATGAACCATATATCGTAATATCTCCGAGAAAATAGGAACCGAGTTATTTCAAAACGTTTCAAAACCGCAATCTATTAGATAGCAACAATACAAATTTCATGGGACATGCAAAATGCTAGAGAATAGGAAATTAAGCGACAACGACTTAATTTTATTCCGAATCCAGATTTAATCAAATGAATACGTTAAATAATAACAAAAAACTTTTTTTTTTTAAATGAAATAAAAATTTCCATAATACTAACTTTGAAACCAACCAAATTTTCTAAGAATCAGCAAATTTTCAAAATCGAATTTCCAAAAAAAAATTTTCCGAGCCAACCAGTTACCTCAACCCGTAAAAATGCAAGAACAGAAATATTTATTTCACGAATGATCAAGTATTTGGAAAACCAGTAGATGTTTTCAAACCAAATCCAAATTTTAAAAATAATGTAAAACCAGAACCAATGTCAACACAAAGCAGAATTCCACCAAAAAGACCGATAACGATTCAACAAGAGTTCATCAACAAAAACTTTTACCAACCTAGAAAACTACTTCAAACAAACAGGCCCGAAAATTTTGTATCGGAAGAATTATTCAATATTGACGAACCAAATGAAATTTACGAAAATTATGACAATTATCAAACAAATGATGAGTTATCAGAATCAGAAAATACCTCCAACCTACAAATGAACAAGAATATAATAGTTATGAGGTAGAAAATGAAAATTTTCAGGAACTTGCCTATCAAACGTCCATGACTTAAATTTTAATGACGAAAGAATTGCCACTCTTCTTTACATAAAATTACAAAATCCACCGTGTTTTAATTGATTCAGGAAGTTCAATTTCAATAATAGACCCAATTATTGCAAAAAATTATTTTCCGAATTCAATTTACGAAGAAAGCGCCCAATTCATAACATCAACCGGAAAAGAACCGGAAGATGTATAAAAAATTTTTTTCCCACTAATGCATTTGGTTTCGAGGATACATATCCTTTTGTAATTTACAAATTTCATCTCAATATGACGGTGTTATAGGATATAACATGATGAATGATTTACAATTGAAATTAAACCTGAAAAATAAAAAAATAATGAGTGACAATATATCACATACACATACAGCAATTCAAACCAAGAGAAAAATTATTATAGATTTAGACCACTTGAATAAAAATTTGAAAAATCAATTAACCAAAATCCAAAAATTCTATATTACAATTACCACTTAACTTTCACGAACAAAATAAAACATAATATCAGAACTATTGACGACAATCCTGTTTATGTGAAAAGATATAGATGTAAACGGAGTGCACATAAACCTTGTGTTTAGACTGCGGACGTAATGTGCATAACCGTTGTTAACTTGTATATTCATCACAGAGTACATTGTATTCTATGGTTTAGTTGTTTGATATTATTTTGGGGTTAGTGTTGCTTCCGCACGTTTTCTCGATATTGTACCACGGCATAAAAATAATACTAATGGACCAATATCAGGGATATATATTTTTACTTACAAGAATATTTTTATATGTCTCATATATGTGATGATAGAATGTAATTTCTGTAAAATGTGAAAATTGTAGAAATTGTTGACGTGAATAGATAAAATCCTTTTGAAAAAAATATAGGATTAAAATCACAAAAATTTCAAAATATTTTAGAAAATGATATTAAAACCAACTTACACCAGCAGACTGTCCAAGTAGTAATGGTATGAATGTACGTGTAGAACAGACCCTAGTAAACAGAATACGTTGTAAGTTTAACGAAAAATTGGAGAGAAATTGAGCTGGACAAAAGCAGCAAAACAATGTATCGATGACTATAATGATATAATACATGACACTACTAAATTTCGGCCAAAATATCTGTTTTTGGAGTTGACAAGACACCATTAACGGGTATAGTTTCTAAAGCAAATAATATACTGAAGGACACAAAGCAAGCGTTTGAAAATTCATTAAATTCGCATCTGAAAAATAAACAATACTACGATAAAACAAGAAAAGATGTAATATTTGATGTTGGCGGAAGTTCACGTTCACAAAGGAACAAACTAAACAGAGAAAAACTGGATGAAATTAAAGGAGGTCCTTACAAAATAGAAAAAAATCTAATACTATATATCAAATCGATACAAACAAGAAGAGAAATAGGGGATATTATCATGTTTCTCAGTTAGTAAAAAAATTGAACGCGTCAATTTTATTGGAGGAAGATATAAACGGAGTGCACATAAACCTTGTGTTTGACTGCGGACGTAATGTGCATAACCGTTGTTAACCTGTATATTCATCACAGAGTACATTGTATTCTATGGTTTAGTTGTTTGATATTATTTTTGAGGTTAGTGTTGCTTCCGCATGTTTTCTCGATTTTGTACCACGGCATAGAAAATAAGTTTATTTTAATCGAGGTTCTAGGTAATCATTATTTTCAAGTGTTTATGTTAATTTCAATTAATTAAAATTTCTAACTTGAAACCTCGATTCTTATATTTTCGCCGAATATCGATCCAATCAACTAGCCCACGTTCTATAGACATCCAAAAATACACTAAAAAAAAGTGAAAATTCAAATTCAAGATCTTCTAGAAAAAAATATTATAAGACTATTATATTATAACTCGCCATGGTCATGACCAATAGTCGTTGTTCCGAAAAATTAGATCAATCCGGTAAACAAAAATTGAGAATTGCAAAATTGACTACAGAAAGTTAAATGAAAAACCAGTGATGATAAATTTCTCATTTTGAACATTGATGAAATTTTATACAATCCAAAATACTTTAGCAAACTTAATTTAGCATTCGGGTATCATCAAATTGAATTAGATAAAGAATCAATCGAAAAAACAGATGAAGGACATTTCGAATTTTTACGAATACCTTTTGGACTGAAAAATGTTCCGTAATTTCCAAAATATGAACAAATTTTCTCCTTAAAAAATTTGGATTAAAATTTTAAAAAAAAAAAATTTTAAAAAAATTTCAAAAATCCCAAAAATTTTAAAATTGTTTTTGTTTAAAAACCCAAAAAGGTTTAAAATATTTAATTACAAGGTTCGGAAAAGAAAGTTAAAAAAAATTTTCGTAAAAAATTTTTTAAAACCGATTTTAAACAAAATTTACTGAAAAACCCAAGGTAACTAAAAGGGGAGGGGAAAATAAAAACCCAATTCCTTTATTAAAAAATTTTTAAAAATTACAAAATTTTTTCTAAATTTTCTTTTTAACTTTTTTTCTTCGTCCCGTTCGCCCGCCCGGCAATCGGTCCCCCAAGATTTGGACCTTTACAAAAGGGGAACCCCGGGTTTTTGGGGCCTCCTTTAAAATTATTTTTTTTTCCCCCTTTCTTTTCCCAAAGGGGCTTTTGGGGGTCCTTTTTCTTTCTTCCCAGGGGTTTTTAACCAAAAATTCTGAAAAGGACCTGGTTTCTTTTAAAAACCGGCCCTCTTTTAACCCCTTTTTCCCGGCCCTCTTGGGTTTTTTCCCCCGGGTTTCCCCTCCCCTTTCAATAACCCGGAAAGGGTTGGGGGGCCTTGGAAAACCCTGGGAACCCTGGTTTTGGGATACTTTAGATTGCTGGGTTTAAGTCTTAATTGGGCGATAAACGGGGTCGGTTACCGCCTCCTGCCCTTTCCCCCTGAAAAATTAACCCCCTTTTTTTCTTGGCTTTTTCCCGAGTTTTGGGCCCCAAAATTTCGCTTTTTTCCAATTTTCCCCATTTTCCTGGAATTTAAATTTCGGGCGCATTGCTTTGGGCCCCTTTCTTTGTAAGGTAATTTCCCCAAAAGTTTTGCCCCTTTCTTTTAATTTGGGGAAAATTTTTGGGGGCCCCCTACCGGGAAAATTTCCCTTTTTCCCGCCGCTCCGAAACCCGGAAACCCTTTTCCCCTTTACCCCGGAACTTCCCAAATTTGGGTTTCCCTTTTTCCCAAACCAAAATTGCCCTGAAATTTAAGGGCTTTTCCCTTCCCGGGGCCGCCCCTTTTTTTCCCCCTTCGATTACACCTCTTTGTTCCTCCCAACGGAAGTTTTTTACCCAAATTTTCCTTTTTTGGGAATCCCTGTTTCCTTTTTTTGGGGTTTTTTTTCTTCCAAATTTACCCCCGGGGTTTGGTAATTTTGCCTTTCAAATCCCCAACCCCGGTTTTTTTCCGGGTAATCCCCAATTAAGGTTTGCTTTCCAAAAATTTGGTTTTTCCTGGGTTTGAATTTCCAAAATTTTTTCTTTTGGGCCCCGTTGTGAAAATTTAAATTGACCCGGGTTTTGGTTTAAAAACCCCCAAAAATTTTGGAAACCCCTTTCTTTAAAAGTCCTTTCCCCAAAATTTTCCATTTTTTAAAAAATAAAAAGGTCCTTTCCACATTAAACAAAAAGAAAGCAAACTGAATCCCACTTTTTTAAAATTGGCCCGGGGAAAAGAAGTTTTTATTTTTAAAACCAAAAATTTTTCGTTTTCACAAAATTCCAAAATTTTGCCCAAATTTACTTTTTCCCGGCCCTTTTTGTTTAAACTTTAATTTTGCCTTCCCGGTTAAACCCCCTTGAAATTCCCAAAAAACTTTGCCGAAAACCCGTTGAAAATTTTAAAATAAATTATTTCCCCAAACGTTTTAAAAAAACCCCTTTCACCGGTTTACCCGGGCAAAAACCCAAATTTAATAAAAAATTTTTCAAATTCCAATCCCAAAATACCTTCTTTTTTTTTAAAACAAATTTACTTTTTGGGAAAAAAAACCCCGGGGTGGAATTAATAACGTAATTTTCCCAAAAAACCCCATTTAACCCCCTTTTTCCATTGTTTTAATTTCGCCAAACTTTTTTTTCCCGGGCCTTTTCCATTTTCTTTTTTCCCAAAAAATTTTTTTTTTTTTTACATTTCTTAAAATTTTAAATTTTTGCAATTTCTTTCCGCCCCAAAATTTGGGAATTTTTCAAAAGCCCGGGAAATTTAAAAAAATTTATTAAAAAAAAAAAAGGGTTTAAAACCCCAAAAAATTTTTAAAGGGCCCATTAAAAAAAATTTTCAAAACAAATGCAAAAGAAACTTGGAGGGGAAATTTTTTTAAATTTCTCATGCAAAATTTTTTAATTTGGAAAAATTTTTTTAAATTCTAAAAACGAAAAGAATATCCTTTTTGATTTTCAAAATTTTAAAATTTTCAAATTTAGCCCCATAATTTTTACCCTTTGGAAAAACCCTTTTTAAAAAGGGAAAATTTTAAAAAAGGGTAAGAAAATTGGAAAAACTTTCCAAAAAAATTTGACCCAAATTTTTAAAATTTAAAAAAGCATTTTGGGAAAAATTAATTTAAAATTTATTAAGATTTATTTTCCTTAAAGTTTTTGGAAAAAATTTTTTTTGGGGTTTTTAAAAGGAAAATTTTTTAAGAAAAATTTTTTCTTCGGGGAAAGATAAAATACGTTTTCATAATATTTTGAATTTAAAGTTTGTATTTTTTTGACGCCGTAAAAAAATTTAAAAAAATTTAATAAAACCCAAAAAAAGAAGGGAAAAAGGGGTAAAATTTACAAAGGGAAATTTTGGAAAACCCAAAATTTAAAATTGGGGAACAACCAAAAAACCTAAACCTTTCCAAACCATAAATTGGGAATTTTTAAAAATTAATTTCAAAAAACCCAAACCCAAGTTAATTTTTGGGGATTCAAATCTGGAAAATAAAAAAGAATTTTGGTTGGGCCAAATTCAAATTACAAGGGAAACACCTTTCTTGGAAGTATGGAAAAAAAGGTACTTTTAATTGACAGAATGAAAATTTATTTTATTTTAACCCCAAATTTATTTTGGGCCCTTTCCAAAAACACCCGGAAATTTTTTAATTTTTAAAAAAATAAGAATTTTGAAAACCCACCGGGTAAAAAAACCCCAAAGTTGGGAAATAATTCAAAAAAAAAACCCCCCCAAATCTTTCCCCATAGAAAGTTTTATAAAACACCCCTTTAACAAAACAAAATTTTACATGGAAAAAAAAAGAAAAAAAAGGGGTTTTAAAAAAAGGGGACGGTCCGGAAAAAAAAAAATTTAATTTGGAAATTCCCCCGAAAAAATAGCATTCCCCAAAAAAAACCCTTTCCCAAATTTTGAAATTAAAAGGAAAAAATTTTGGGAAAGGGACCAAAAAAGGGGTAAAAACAACAAAGAGCTAAAGGGAAAAAAAATTTCCCAAAAATTTGCCCAAAACCCATTTAAACTTAAATTTAAAGGTTTTTTTTTTTTAAAATTTTGGGGTTGGACCCCCCCCAAAAAGGGGAAACTTTGCCCGAAAAAATTTGAAAATCTTTCGAAGAAAAAAAGTAATTTTAAAATTTTATTTTTTTAAAATTTTATTTAATTTTAAAAAAAATCTTTTTTTTAAATTTTTTTTGGGAAATTTTAAAAGTTTTTTATTTATTAAAAAAATTTCCGGGGCCCCCTTAAAACGGGCCGGTTTCCGGAACCTACCCAATTTAAAACCCGGTTCAAAAATTAAAAAAAAAATTCCAAACGGGAACCCCAATAAAAAACGAAAAACCAGGTTCCCCTCAAGGACGAAAATTTTTAAAAAAAAAAAAAAAAAAAATTTTTTCCTTCCCAAACCTTTTAGAAAAACCCCAAAAGGTTCCCTTTAATTTAAAAATTTTCCCAAAAATTTAAAAAATTTTATTTTTTAAAAAATTTTTAAAATTTAAACAAAAGGGGCCCGTGGGAAAATTTGAAAAGAATTTCCCAAAATAGGCAATTTTTAAAAAAAAACAAGGGAATCCTTTTCCCAAACGGTTCCTTTGGGGAATTTGGGGCTTTTTTGGGAAAACAACCCAAAAAAGGAAGAGGCCAAAGGCCAAAAAATTTTTTTGGGCCAAACCCAATTTGTTTCTTGGAAAGGGAAAACCCAATTTTTTGGGGTTAAACCCGGGAAAAAGGGGCAAAAGGTTGGCAAAAATTAAACCCAAAAAAGGGAAAAATTATCTTGGCCTGGGCAAAAAAAGGTCAAAACTCCCCTTTGGTTTTAAACAAAAAAGAATTTTTCCCGGTTTTTAAGGGAAACTTTTTCCCAAACTTTAGGAATTTTTAAAAAAGGGAAAATTTTCCCAACCAAAAAATAAGGAAACCCCCAAAATTTGCCGTCCCCAAAGCAAAAATTTTTGAAATTTACTACCCAAAACCCATTTATTATCGGGAAAAATTACCCAAACCAAAAAAATCTGGAAAGGTAACCAGGGGGAAATTAAGCCTTCCGGGCAAATAAATGCCCAAAAAACCTTGACCTTTTTTGTCTTTAAAAATTTTTTAAATCAAAAAACCCAAATTTAAAAGGGAAAACGGGAAAATAATTAAAACCTTTTTTTTTATTTTTAAAACAAAGAAACATTTTAAAAATTTAAAAATTGAAAAAGTTTTTTTAAAAATAAAAAAAAAAAAAAAATAAATTACCAAATTTTTCCCTAAAAATCGGAGTTTTTGGGCAAAAAATTTTAAAAAATTTTTAAAAACCGGGTTTAAAATAAAAAAAAAAAAATTTAAAAAAAAATTTTACAAAAAAATAAAAAAAAAAAACGGGGGGCCTAAAAATAAAATTTAAAAAAATTTTTAAAATAAATAAACAAGTTTAAAAATTTGGGAAGGGTTGGAAAAAACCTTAAAAAAAGGTAAAAAAAAAATTTTTAACAATATCAAAGGAAACAAAATTTTATATTTAAAGTAAAAAAATATAATTTAAAAATTTAAATTTTTTAAAAATAAATTTTTAATTTAAAAAATTTAAATTTAAATTATGGTTTTAAAATTTAAAAAAATTTAAAATAAATAATAAGATTCTTTTTAAAAATTTTTTAAAATTAATTTAAAATTTGTTTGGGAAAACAATTAAAATTTTAATTTAAAAAATTTTAAATTTTTTTTAAAAAAAATTTTAAAAAAATTTTTTTAAATTTTTTTTTTATTAAAAAAAAAGGTCTAAAACCCCCAATCCAAATTTTTTTTCCAAAAAACTTAATTAATATTTTTGGGTAACAATTTTTTTTTAAATTAAAAAGACCAACGCTCGAAAGTGCGAATGGATCAAGTTATATAGACATTACAATCAGCCATAAATTATCGGTTAATGACTGGCAGGTGCACAATGAAGAGACATTGAGTCTTCATAACTACATCACCTACGAAGTGAACATAACCTGTAGCATAAGTCAAGCTGTTGAATATGACTTCCAGAACACGGATTGGAAGAAACTGAGGAAAATAATAAAGCAGTGTATAAATAGGACGGATTGGTCATTAACAAATGTGACTGAGGTTGAAGAGTCTGCTGGAAAACTGCAGAATATATGCGCAAAAGTGTATAGAAACCATATTAAAACGGTCATCACCGATAGCTATCATCAAGAATGGTGGGATGACAATCTGCAGCAGCAGAGGTCGAACACCAAGAAACTGCGGCGCGAAATGCAGAGCAATAGGGACCCGGTATCATAAGAAACAAAAGGCGAAAGATACAGGCAGTCGAAAATGGCATTCAATAAAATGATTAAACAGAAAAAACGTGAATTCCTACAAAATGAAATCGAAACAATATTTGACACAAACCCGTGGAACAAGGTCTGGAAAATTCTAACGGGTCGAAATAAAACACACGCGAAACGCAATATTGAGAAAGAAGATGGTAGTTATACTGTTGATGAAATGGACAAGACTGAATATCTACTTGATAAGTATTTCCCAATTGATAAGATCGAAGATGACTCGGACGAAATGGCAAAGATAAGAGGGAAAACGTATGAATATAAGGGGAGCCATCCATCAACAGTGAAGAGGTTGAATACATAGTAAAGAACCTCAAAAATGGAAAAGCGGCTGGGAATGATCGATTGCCAAATGAGGCAATTAGAGAGATTTGGGAGGTGATCAGTGATATCATGATAAAGATACTAAATGGATTAATTTTTATATTCGGCTTGTCGCGCATTTTTTGTGACCGCTGTAGTGCGTGTTTCGCGCATCCGTTTTTCCACCGTAATCTGCGGCTTGAAACGCCCTTCCCAACGAGGTATCCCGCGTCGCTGTACCTACCCCATGAGCGACGGGGGCATTATTTTGCTTTTGGTGCAACGAGTTTTATCGGAAGGAAAATTTCCGCATATCGCCGCCGGGTTATCGTGCTTGGTCGAGCGATCGATTCGAACATAAACATCCAGCGTTGACGACAACAAGCGATCGGAAGAAGACTTTGGTAACCAGCGTTGCCGGCTCTTGGGAAAAAATCTTCGAATTCAGGACCGGACTTAGCCGCTGCGTGTTTCTGGGCGCCTCCACCATTTTTGGCTTCTTTTCCGAATCCAGGTGATTTCCTTCACTCTTTCTTATTCTTTTACTTCTTTTAAGTTTTTTTTCCTTCATTTCAATTATTTCAACCCTTATTTTTTTCTTTCTCTTTTTTCTTCCTCTGTCTTTTTCTTTTCACGCCGAGGCACGATAGAACACAACCATGCCACTACCGAGAACATCAAACAGTGCCAAACGATCTGTCGACAAGAGGAGACAATCAACCCCTGACAACGCTGCCGCCCAACCAAGCAGCCTCCACCCGCTTTTTTCGGCAACTAGCCGTACCGCCGCTGTCCATCCTAGCGGCGCCACAACTAAAGCTGGCACCAATACAAAGGCTACGCCCAACAACGGGACCGAGAGATCTTCTTCCGGTCTCAAGAATGCCAGCCCATCTCACCGCTGTGATACATGGAAATCCACATTCGCAACGGCGTCTAAACTTGCCACCCACGTCCAACGCAGGGAGTGCGGCGACCGCGGCTCCTGTAAGTTCTGCTCAGCCAAGTTCCCTACTCTCCAACTTACAAGGCAACACGAGAGGCGAACCCACCCATTAGAGTACAGCAAATCCCTCGAAGCGAACACTCCCATGCCTGAGAACGAGCTATACCAGAAAATTGGCGATAAAGAGGCCAGAACACCACGTGTTCCATTTTTTTAAACAAATGGCCAAAGCAACCGGTCTCACAGAACACCAAATCCGGCACCGGCGTGAGAAACCTATCTATCAAAAATACCTCGAGCGTGCTAAACAAAACATTCTAAATGCAGCTCGACAAATGTTCCGCACTGGGCTAACCGAAAACTCTGCCCCTTCCCACGCCGCTGCGCCTCATCCTGCCCTAGAGGAAC
This sequence comes from Novius pumilus, assembly GCA_020654155.1. NCBI lineage: Eukaryota > Metazoa > Arthropoda > Insecta > Coleoptera > Coccinellidae > Novius > Novius pumilus. The sequence continues at coordinate 135,248 of JAIFOV010000043.1, forward strand.
CAACCAATTATCAGGAAACTCCAACGACCTCCAGGAAGCCCGTTCTAACAACAAACGGCTCCGCACTGCAAGACAATCCCGAGACCCCCGAGCCAGCTGGGTCATTAGCCGTGGGCGATCTCCCACTCAAACGAAAGCGAACGCACGAAATCTCTCCCACAGAAGCGACACCCAAAAGATCTGCTGTCCGCTCCACACCTACAGCCACCGGGTCCACTGACAGCGTGATGCCTAACGTTGTCATACTATCTGACGTGATCCTGTCGGAATCTTTTTACTCAGCAATTGGTGACTCTCCCAGCGTCGTTGACTCCCCCTCTAATTGGTCGATATCGGGTAGCCATCGGGCAACCCCGACATCCCCTTCGAACAATCGCGTGGAGGAAGTCGATCCCGAATTTAGAGATTTTCTGATTGAGGCCAGGTCACGGCTGCCTCTCGACGACGCTGCAACGAGAAGGATTATCAACCTCCCGTTATGTGGCACGAATGAGGACCTCACAGGGGCAATAGGGGATTGGTTTTCCAGTCTCTCCAGCGAGCCTAGAACACGCCACCGCACCCCGGGCGTGAGTAATTATGGACGACAACGTAGAGGCCATGATCCGAGAGCTGCTGACTACAAAAAAGCCCAAGACCTGTACCGCAAAGACCGTAAAAAACTGGCGCAGATGATTCTCGACGGAAAGGGATTATATGAATCATCCGCTACCCCTAACGTCGGAGAGGTTGAGCAATTGTACGGTCAGATTCGTCACCAGATGACGAAGCGGCTGCCGATTCTGAGGCGGAACAACAAACATACCGGCCAATTACACCTGACGAGATCCATATGGCCAAAACAAACTGGAACAACTCAGCACCCGGTTTAGACGGGTGCACCGTCAGCCGCCTCAAACTCACATCAGATGAGGCGCTCAGTGTTATTTTCACTGTGATCTTCGGACGGAACATCATCCCACACAGCTGGCGTCAGATGAGGACTGTTCTGGTGCCAAAGTCGGGTGATCCTAAAAACCCCAACAACTGGCGCTCCATTATCATCGGGCCGGCCGCGCAACGACTCCTCCACCGAGTCCTAAATCTAAGGTTGCGCAACGCTACCCGCCTGAACACCAATCAGCGGGGATTTACGGAATCTGACGGAACGCTCGCAAATATTATCCTGGTGGACCACTTCCTACAAACAAGGAATCAAGCCGGGAAACAATACCACCTAGCGACGATCGACAAGTGGAAAGCTTTCGATACCGTCTCGCATAATTCCGTCCGCCGTGCCCTTTGCCGGCTAGGGGTTTATAGCCGAACATCGAACTACATTATGAACAGCCTTGGGGATAACCAGACAACCATAAAGGTTAACAATAGCTTCACCCGGAAAATTTGAGTTCGTCGAGGTGTCAAACAAGGCGACCCGCTCTCGCCCCTCTTATTCAATTTCGTGTTGGACGAATTATTGGTCAACCTGAACAATTTCTGAGGGGCTGCATTTGAGCATGGGGAACGCGCAGCCGGTTTTGCTTTTGCCGACGATCTGGTCCTGCTAACAGACGACCGCCTAGAGATGCCACTGATGCTGGACGCAGTTGCCGAATTCTGCCGTAAACGCGGCATGAAAATTAACACCAAAAAATCGGCAACCCTCTCTGCCAAACCATCCGGCGGTGAGAAGCGTCCGGTTGATATTGGCGGAGATGTGGTTGAGGAGAGTAGATTTTATGTATAACCTCACATTGAATGTAAGTAACGCTTATATAGTTGGGGATAAGTTATAGTGAGGATTTTATTCATTTTTAGTCCCCGAAGAAGGCCTGAATAAAGGCCGAAAGCTAGGAATAGCAATAAAGAGTACACTTTAACGAGTGCCCTTTGACTATATGACCTGATAACCGCAAGTCTTAATTATTTTTCTGTCTAAAGCACAAAAATCAAGGCAAAAACCAAAAATCTATCGGCCGATAAGCCTTCTCTCATGCTTAGGCAAAATATCGGAAAAAATAACACAGGCCAACAAAATGAAAAAAAAAATTTTGGTGCCAGAAATCTAACATCTGATTTTAGATGTTTTTAATATGCTGATTCCAAAAATGCCACCGGTTTTTTTCTATCAGCTCTAGTTTTTGAGATACACGTAACAGGTTAAATGATATATTTTTTTCTGATAAAGGACAACCAATAAAGAGATAAATATGTACTTAATCGTCAAAATAGAAATTTCCCAGAATCTAATTATCCAAATGGATACCTGAAATTGTCCCTGACCCAATGTTCCTATACTAGGAACTACTCAATACAATGCTCTTAATTACTTTTATACCTGTAATTGCCTATGACCCGATCCTTCTATACCTGCTTGGCTGTACTTGATTTAGTATATTACTGAGTTTTCCCAAGTGAAGTTGTGTTATCATTCTGTGTAAATTTTGGTCGTTTTGTAGTATCAAGACACTGAACTGAAACAATGGCATCCACAAGCAGACGTACCTGTGTAAATCATCCCGATGTTTTTTGTTGTGTGTGGTGAATACACTTTGAAAGAAACCAGAAAAACGATTTCTGACTTTGTAAAAAGAGCTTATCTTGCCTATTTTGGCGTTCATTTAGGAGATGAAGATAAATCTTGGGCCCCACATTTCATATGTAAAACATGTGTTGAACATTTGCGACAGTGGACAACTGGAAAGAGGAAGTGCCTAAAGTTTGGTGTACCAATGGTTTGGAGAGAACCGCGGAACCATCACGACGACTGCTATTTTTGTCTCGTTAATATTAAAGGCATAAATAGAAACAATAGAGACAAATGGACATATCCTGATCCAGATTCTGCAAGAAGGCCTGTAGTGCATTCGGAAGAAATACCCGTTCCATCATTCAGCAGTCTACACGAAGTGACAGAAGATGATACAGAAACATCAACGTCTGACGAAGTTAAAAGAATTCAATCAGAAAACGACAGCGATTTTGAAGCAGATTTAGCAACTCCGCAGTGTTTCAATCAAGAAGAACTAAACGATCTTATAAGAGGGCTGAATCTCTCAAAGGAATCCGCTGAATTACTTGCATCCAGATTAAAAGAAAAAAATCTACTTTGTCGAGGTACTAATATTACATTTTATCGTAAAAGAGATAACGATCTGCTGTCTTTTTTCACTCAGCAAAATGACTTGGTATTCTGTAACAATATAAAAGGGCTCTTAGAAAAAATGGGTTTGCCTGAATACACTCCAGATGATTGGCGCCTTTTTATTGACAGTTCAAAACGTATTTTAAAATGTGTTCTTTTACATAACGGTAACAAATGTTGCTCAATTCCTATTGGTCATTCTACTACCATGAAGGAAGAATATGAAACAATAGCATTAGTTTTGAGAAAAATTAAATACGAAGAACATCAGTGGTCAATTTGTGTTGATTTTAAAATGATTAACTTCCTCCTTGGACAGCAGAGTGGTTATACAAAATATCCTTGTTTTTTGTGCCTTTGGGACAGCAGAGCTAAAAATGAGCACTGGGTTAACAAAAATTGGCCTTCAAGAGATGTCATGATTCAAGGAATACAAAACGTGATCAACGAACCTTTGGTTTCAAGAGAAATAATATCTTACTTCCGCCCTTGCATATCAAGCTAGGCCTAATGAAGCAATTTGTGAAGGCCTTAAATCGAGATGGAAGTTGTTTTGGGTATTTGTCACGTAAATTTCCTGGCATTAGCACGGAAAAACTAAAAGCTGGTATATTTGATGGTCCTCAAATAACGCAACTTGTTAAAGATACACAATTCACCACATCAATGAACGAGACTGAATCTAACGCTTGGAGTTCATTTGCTCAAGTAGTAAAAAATTTTCTTGGCAATCACAAAGCAGAGAATTACGTAGAATTAGTGGAAACTATGCTTTCAAATTTTAATATTCTCGGCTGTAACATGAGTATAAAAGTTCACTACCTCCACAGCCACCTGGATCGTTTTCCAGAAAACTTAGGTGATTGTAGTGAAGAACAGGGGGAAAGATTCCACCAGGATATTAAAACTATGGAAGATCTTTATCAAGGACGATGGGATAGCCGCATGATGGCGGACTACTGCTGGAGCCTTCAGCGAGACTGCTCTAGTAAACTCCATTCTAGAAAATCGTATAAAAGAAAATTTTTATGTGATTAGTGACTAATGTAATTATGTAAATTAAGTTATTGCAATAAATACTTAAATCCATGTGTCTCTGTTTTTTTTAACTGTCAATAGTAATATTATATATTATAACAGTTATAACGTAAATTATATACACAATTTTTTAAAAAATCTCAAAAACTAGATCTGATAGACAAAATCTGAGAACTTTTCTACATTCTGCATCCAAAAATTACTCAGGAACAGTTAAAAAATCGCAGGCACCAAAATGTGTGTTGGCCTGTTTAATCATTCCTAAGATCCTCTACGGAGCTGAAGTATGGTTCAATAACAACCCACAGACAAGCAGGAAAAGAATTCAATCAGCAATTGACCAAATAACGAGAAGAATAATTAGAGCTCCAAGATACATACCAAACAACAGGTTGAGAGACGAACTAAAAATTGTAACCTTAGAAAAAATAATTAACAGAAGAACTGAAATAATCTTAAATAAGATGTTTCAACATGAAAACATATTGATAAGGAACATATGTAGCATAACGAATAAGGGTACCCAGAAAAAAACACCTATAGCATTGAAAATAGTTGCAGAAGTAGAAATTGATAACCCTCCTAAGAGAACTAAGCTGATACAATAAAAAAAAATTAAGTTCAAAGTTTTAGATAATAATCAATGAAAACACAATAATCATTAAACAACACTGATTATAAAAAAGATGAAGAGGCGTGAGGATAACAATCCGGACCTCGTAATAACGCAGTCACCGAGTAACATATTAGACCTAGAGTTAAGGTACCGCCAATTGTCATCCGTGACGAAAGCCAATGGAAGACCGTGAATCGCGTCATTTCTCGCGATAAAATCAACTTCAACTCTGCGCGCACTACCCGCGAAGGCATTTATGTTCTCCCGATTAGTCCCGACGACTATAGAAAACTGACAAAAATTCTTGACCAAGAATTAAAAATTCCGTTCCATGAATTTCAGACGCACGATGAAAAAAAGCTACATATCGTAATCAAAGGTATCCCAGTCAACTACTCGAAAGAAGAAATCACAGAAGAACTCAACGCTCTAGATTCCCCACACCCTCGTTCACCGGATGTCGAGGAAGATAAACGAAAATCGAGTACCCATCCCGGTCGTTATCATATTACAACCTAAGTCCGAAAAGGACATCTACAATATTACTAACCTTTTCCATCTGAGAATCACCGTCGAATCCCTCAGACGAAGCAATGAGCCGACTCAATGCGACCGCTGCCAGCTTTTCGGCCATTGCCAAAACAAATGTAGCGCCCCATTTAAATGCGTCAAATGCGGTCTAAATCACGCCACTACCGACTGTTAAAAACAATTGAATGTTCCCCCTCGCTGTGCAAACTGCAAAGTGGAACACACAGCCAATGCGCGCATTTGTCCCATGCGACCCAAAGCACGATCCAACACAAACCCCGCCGTTCGCCAACCGCGCAGATTGGCCCCGATAGATCCCAACAAATTCGTTTGGGATGGCAAAAATTCGACAGTCAAATCCAGCGCCCAAAGCGCAGCTCAATTAGAAATGCAGGCCCTTATGTCGTCCATGGTGCAGCAATTCCAAACGCAACTCCAATCTTTGCTCAGAGCGCAATTCAATTCACTAGCCGGCAACGTTCAATCAAATGCCTAGATCCTTCAACCTCACGTCTCTAAAAATTACTTCTTGGAACGCAAACGGTGTGATCCGCAACAAAGCAGAACTCATAAACTTCCTGATCGATCACAATCATCGATATCATGCCATTCGCAATCGCAAAAGCCCCTTGGTTCGTTCGCAACAATATCATAAGACGAGATCCGGGAAATCCAATCTCAATCACCGAATACATAGACAAAATCCGCAAGGATCACAGAATTAAGACACGCTCCCTCAATTTGGCCCCCACTTCCTAAGCTCTCAATGAACAATCCCAAAAAAATCAATTTCATGATTAACGAGAATCTCACTCTTTGTTTTCAACTTCCGTTGCAACAATTCACGATCCCACAAAACCTCAAAAAGAATACATAACGAGCTACGGCTCAACGTCGAGAAAACATGCGAGACAAAAGAACATATTTGAGTGTCGTCGTAAGTCACAAGCAAGTTATTGCGAAGTGAAGACGTACAATGAACTTATCGAAATCTAGTGAAAGTGAATGGCTGGGTCCCTTCAAGGATCAAACCAATGATAGTTTGGAAGCAATTATCACTGCTGTCTTGCAAGACATGGCGGAAAGAGGGCGAAGTAACTTCATCCCAAACATAATTGATACTTATCTAACCAAGAAAACCGAGGTGAAAAATACAACAACTGAGGCAAAAAACCAATCATCTCAACCGGAAGAATGTGAGGAGTATAAAAAACTGCGATTAACGAAGAAGACAGAACCAATGAAAAGGAAAGCAGAACTGGAATTGAAAAACAATTACGACAGCCTAGCAATAGAAGTTGATGGGGATATGATAACCGAATCTAACAAGGAAGAGGAAATGGTGAACAACACAGCCGACAACCAGGGGAAGGAGCATACCACCGCACCAAAAGGTAACGCTTCTTCTGTATACAGTTTTGAATACAAAATCGCACCTATTATTATACGTGACAAATCAAAATGGACAAATATCCAATTCCGGACCGCGAGTAACATTTTGGCGCCCAACGTGGGGCTGAATCCTGATCGATTAGAGGACGTCCGACGGCGCCCCCGAACAACAACCACGCCCAGCTGGCATCGTAGACTGACCAAGGTTTACCACGCAGTTCTGGGAACTGCTCATCGACCAAAATCCCAGTGGCGCCCAATCCATTCAAACAACTACCAACACCGTCGATATGGGAAAGACTAAAGCAGCCGTCAAGAATAGTCCGCACCAGGAACCGTCGACACCAGTGACAGCCATGAAACAATCCGAGGTGTCAACTCCTGTCCCGAGGGGGATCGAGCTCCGAAAACCACCAACATTTGCGGGCAAACCGACCCAATGCCCGGAAAAATTCCTGGCGAAATTCGAAAACTACGTCCACGCCGCAGGCTACGAGGACGAAGAGGATCGGCGAGACCTGCTGCTCCAATGTCTCGAAGGGGCGGCATCCAAGGCCCTGTCTGCCTTCCCGACCGGAGAGATGGCCTATAAGGACGTCGTCAGAATGATCTGCCGAAAATTCAGTAGTCCAGACTACCTTCAGTCACTCAAGCAGCTGTTCTACCGCAACGACGAGCCAGAGGACTTTTTCATAGTGAACAAATACGTTCTGGCCCAACGAATCTTCCCGGAGGACTCGGAGACGGAAGTAACAGAGCGTATCATCGGCTTCTCCAGGCCCGAGGTTCCATCAGGCCGCATAAGCCAAAGACCATCGAGGAGCTGATGGATTTGGCAGAGGCAATCGGCCCGTCAGTGCGACAGCTGAGGAAAGCAACTCCGACGCCCAAGCCGGCCTCACAAGGGACCGAGAGCCACCACAGTGTCGCCTGTGCCCCGGCCGACACTTACATAAGGATTGCCCGACCCGCCGTCAGCCGGAAAACTGCTAGACGGCCGGCCCGAAGGGACAAGTCCGCTGACATCGCAGTCGGGTAGCCTCACAGCCACCACGATGGGAGGACACTCTAGCAGCTCCCGCCTGCAGGTACGCCTATGTTGGCGAATGATGATCTCCCTAGTAGACACGGGGTCCCACGCGAACATCATCCCCTCCGACCTATACGTAACCAGTCTAGTACCGAAGAGCTTGCCCTTGCCACTCAGATGAATCTTCGAGCTGAAGGAAAAGTGGATGCGGCAAAAGTCATTCAAGATGTCGCTATGCGTAGTCCTACTAGAGCTTCGAAATGCAGGCTATCTCTACGTACTCTTTCAGCGAATGTTTATTCCGATGATGCTGCTTTGTCTCTGATGATTGAGTATCATATGTCCAAACATACATATCAGGGAATACGTTCCGGGGCGCTAGAACTTAACTCGAAGATATACCCATCTTACAAATGTGTGCTGCAGGCCAAAAAAAAGTGTTATCCCCCTAAAAATTCTATAAAAATAACTGAAAGTAGGGCAGAAGTAAAGCTTCAAGCACTGTTGGATCATACAGCGAGCCGCATATTGTCAGTGCAAAAAGACGTTTTAACTTGCCTCTCATCTGATGAACCTTCTGAAATTCATTTAATTTGCAAATGGGGATGCGACGGAACATCTGGTCAAAGCACATTCAAACAAAAATTTAGGAATGACGATCGCGGCAAATCGGATGCGACCATTTTTTTACTTCGCTTGTACAACTGCGGCTCATGTTTGTTGAAAAGGCAAACAACAAAGACATAATTATTTGGCAAAATCCACGACCCTCATCCCCTCGATTTTGTAGACCAATAAAAATAGAGTTTTTGAAAGAGACTGCGGAAGGAACGCGATCTGAAGTAAACGATATACAAGAACAAATAAATCAGCTCCAATCTTTTCATACCGTTGTCAGTGGAAAAGACATTAATGTGACCTACAAATTAGCGTTAACAATGGTCGATGGCAAAGTTTGTAACTCAATCACATCTACTGCATCTTCTCAAAGATGCTATCGTTGCGGTAGTACGTCAAGAGAATTCAACGACATCGAGAAGATGTTGAAGAAAGACATAAACGAGGATCATTTGCAGTATGGAATGTCTTCTCTGCACGTCTGGATTCGATTTTTTGAATGTCTCTTACATGTGTCTTACAAATTAGAAATCGAGAAGTGGTCCTCGAATAAGAAAAGTATTGAGGAACGTAAAAAAACGATACAAAAAGGTTTCCGGGAAGAATTGGGTCTTTTAATTGATAACCCAAAACAAGGTTTTGGTAGCACAAACGACGGGAATACCGCTCGTCGTTTTTTCCAGAATTCAAGCGTTTCTGCGTCTATAAAAAGATAAAAAGATTCCACGTCATCCTGCAAGTCATATCATTTCATTTTCACATATAAAAAAATTCGATTTCATTATTTTATCACTTTTCTTTTTTGTTTTGCCATGATTTTATTTCATCTGCGAATTCTCATTCACCAACCTGAAAGTACAAGAAAATCTCGTCGCAACCACACCTATCGAAAACCGCTTCAGCGTACTTCAAAATGAAGAGGAAATGGAGACGCAGCCAGATAAGACCTCGAACGGTAATGTAGAAAATTTCCTTCTCGCGCTTAATGTCAATTTTAAAAAACCGCCACCACAATCATTCACTCAAACTACGACAACAACTAAAGATCAAACGCAAATATCGACTAAATCAGCACCGAACACTGAAATTGTTAAAAACGAAAACATCCCCCTCATAGTTCTTCACAACAAAGAAAAATGACATCAGCTCTTTACTAAACAGAAACAAAATTTCGGTATTAAAAGCGCAATCAACAAATGACGGCATCAGAATCTTTTTACAAGACTCCGACGCTTTTCGCAAAACTATAAAAATTTTAGACAACGAAAAATTATCCTACCACACCTGGCAATTGCCATCCGAGAAAATGCTGCACGTCGTACTAAGAGGAACCCCGAACCAATTGAAACGGACACAATCCAATCAGAAAATCCGCAAAAAGTCATAAGAATGACGAGGAGAGACAAAACTCCGCTCCCACTTATTCTAGTTATTTTACCAAAAACAGAAAAACAAATTTTTCAACTATCAAATCTGGCTTATGTTTCAATTACGGTTGAATCGCAAAATCCGCGCGCTTCTGTAGGACAGTGTTACAACTGCCAGAAATTCGGTCATGCACAGAGCCGATGCACTGCACCACCACGTTGTGTTTTTTGCGGTGAGAATCACCACATCCACGAATGCGAAAAACAACAAGACATGAAAAAAGCTGCAACTGTGGAGGAGTTCATAAAGCGTCATATAAGGGCTGCGAAAAATGGCCAACCATTACCAGAATCAAAACACATAACTACAAATTCAAGACGTACGTCCTACGCTAACGCGGCTAAGCAAACTTCACTCTCTCCTCTCTCATTTACTGACCTGTTCGGACAATTTCAAAGCATGTACGGACAAATGCAGGACATAGCCTTGCAGCTCAGCAAAATGTTCGAAGCCAAGCACCATTAATGGCGGTACAAGTGAAAGGTTCACTAAATATATGTTACTGGAACTCAAATAGCCTCTTACACAAAAAGAAAGAACTACAAATATTTATGCAAGAAAAAGAAGTTGATATTATGCTCATAGGAGAAACATGGCTAAAAAAGCCAAACACTCTAAAATTCTCAAATTATCATATGTACCGAAACGACAGAATATCAAACTCGGGCGGAGGTACAGAAATACTCATCAGAAGAAACATTCCCCTCTGCGAAAAAACACCAAAAAAATCGAACATCGAACACACTATAATAGAATTAAACCTCGAGACAAAAATACAATTAATCGCAGATTATAATTCACCGAATTCTACCATCACTTCAATCGACCTAAATGACCCTCAAACGAGAAGATCCTGCTCTTAGGAGACTTAAATGCAAAAACCCGAAACTGGTGTTGCAACTCGACAAATTCATCTGGTACGTCCCTAATGTCTTACTTTGAACAACAAAACATTCAATTGCATATTCCAAGCGAACCGACTCACTACACACCAAACAGATGACCAGGGATACTAGACATTGGAATCCCAAAAAACCTAATTAACATTAGTGACATCGAAGTGATGAAAGAACTGAGCTCCGACCATAAACCCCATATTTCTAAAAGTGCTCAATATCAAGAAACCCGATGAAATCTTCACAAAACACTTCACGAACTGGCCAAGATTCCATTTTTACCTCAAACAATCGATCTCGGAAATACAGCACCCACTGAATGTAGAAACCATCGAAAAAGAAATAAAAACCTTCGAAAACGAGATAATAAATGCAATACCAACTAACACGAAATCAATAGAATTAAAAAACAAAAAACCAATAATCATCCCCGCCGATCTTAAAGAAGAAATCAAACAAAAACGCAAAGCAAGAAAAAAAGCACAAAGAACACTTAATCCAAACGACTACATTACTGCCACTAACCTCAACAACCAAATAAAAAACAAACTGAAAAAACTTCAACAAGGTCGATGGGACAACAAAATGGAAGAACTCGAAACAGACAGATCAGGACTATGGAAAATGATTAAGAGCCTTGAAACAAACAAACAAAAAATTCCCCCACTCTCTGGAAAACAAATCACCGGGTATTCCGATAAAGAAAAGGCTGAAATCCTAGCCGAAACCTTCGAAAACCAGTACTGCACAAACAAAAACAGGAACAACAACCAATCCTTCGAAGACAACATCATGAAACTTCACGAAAAACTAAAAAACTCGCCATCCGAAACACCCTGCAAAACCGCCACATACGAAGAAATCTCGGACGTCATTAAAAAACTCAAAATAAAAAAAGCACCAGGAACCGACGGCATCCCGAACATAGCCATCAAACCAGGAAAAAATCACAAAATTCCAGAAAATCACAGACCAATCAGCCTCTCACCAAGTTTCTCCAAAATACTCGAAGGAATAATCCTCCAAAGATTGAACGAAGAACTAGACAAAACAGGCATTCTACTCAAAGAGCAATTCGGCTTCAGAAAAAATCACTCCACGTTATTACAAGCACTCAACATAACAGAAAACATTCATAACGGTTTTGAAAACAAAGACTTCACCGCGATTGCTTACCTCGACATATCGATAGCGTTTGACAAGGTATGGCACGGAGGACTTTTACACAAACTATTCACCCCAAACATAAACATCGCACTCGTGAAGTCGTCTAGTACAGGGGTACGACACTAGATAGGCGAATCCGAGCCACTAATTCGACGAGGAAAAGAGAACACATGAGAGGATAGAAATAGTCTATATCAATTTGTTTACCAACATAATGGTTTCAAAAATTAAATAAAATGCGAACGAACTCTCCGTTTTTCAACTGCGCGGTGTTGGTAAAACTGATTCCAATGTCACGTGATCCACACGTGATCTTCAGCCGTTTCTAACTAGAAGGACGCTGTCGCCATTTGTCTGAATTCAAGTTTCACTTGTTTTTGTTCGAAATTGTGCTACAGTTTTTATTGAATATTGCTTTTAAAGCTTTATATTTCATCTTAATATGGCATCTAACAGCAAGATAAAACATACTTTATGTGCGGTGACGAGTTGTCTGAATCGGGAAGATCGTGGAAAAACATTTTTTAGATTTCCAACAGATATTTCCAGGTACGATATGATTTATAAGTCATTATGCGATAATTGATACTGATACTATACTTTAACAGGTTTTTATTCGTCCAAAAGAAAACAAAAGAACATGAAATTACATGTCTGAAACGCTGGTTAAAAACCAATTGCAGCTGATGATTAAAGTCTTATCATTTTTGAATTGAAGTCTACTTAGGGCAGATATGGGAAGTATTTACATTAAAAATAGTGGCAATGTCATTTTTCCCTTCACCGTCGCTGCTACAGACTGTCGACATTGATAATAAGGACTCTGTTGGGTCAGGCCGTATCTGACACTTGCCGTTATACTTCAAATGGTATGTCTACAATATATTAAATATTATTATTATTATTATTTTTTACAGATCTTTTATAGACCAGAAGACCTACTCTCTTTCTCTGCTCTGTGTTTTAGGATGAGGTTGTTTGGAATATTTTACTGTGAAAGCATGAATCACATACCACATACACTAGGCAAAATATATAAAATAAGGTCATTTGACAGAAAATTATATACAAGATCATGCAGTTAACAATCAACATAATGTACTCCTTTAATTTTTTCGGTCAGTATATACATAATTCTGGGTTAAGTGTGATGACTTTTCTAAGGAGCGGCAATTTTTATTTACATTTCTGTTGTTTTGGACTACCTATTTTAACAAAGGCTGTAATATTGATAAAAGATATGCCTCTTCGATCTTATAGGTCTATTGTGTATCGTTTCACTCGGAGAGAAAATATCTTTTGAATGTATATTTATCCCCAGTCCAGACCATCAGTAATGTAACTGAAATTTACTTTACTGTGGCTTAATAGATAAATGATGTACAGCACCCAGTAATCTTATAGAAGGGGTCAGTTAGATAACTACCTAGACAACATACACTGTTCCTTTTTTCGTTGCTGTGTACATAATTCTGTATTAACTGTGATACATTCTTCAAGTGATATAAATGATAACCGCGAGGGTTTTAAAAAATTGACTCTGCTCTACTGTATGAGGTGTGGATAGACCATATACAGGGATCATGTACTTAAATATGTACTAACAAAAAATACGTCGTTATATTATTCGTTTTCGTTCATACATCATTTAACTATCTACATCTTTAACGAGCGGTTTTTATTCATGTCACTGACATTCCGGGCTGTGAATGTTATTAAAGGCTCTGACATGGATGCTTTGCCAGCCATGAAACAGATGCCACTTTTTTTGTCATTTTATGCTTTTTGGCTCTATCGTGAAGGTAATCATTCATGGATTACACGCCCTTTCACTTTTAATTTTTCTCAGTCCAGAGTGATATAAATGACATACATTTTTTGATGAGCGGTTTTTTTATACATGCATTCATTAATTATTATGTCGTCAGTCTGGATCAGTAGCAGTATTATCAAATAATTTAATCATGACAAATGTATAGATGGGTAACATACTGTTATTTGAAGAAAAACTCTTGAATTATATTATTGTTCTAAGTATGTATACATATTTCACATCGCAAGTCAGCTGCAATTGGTTTTTGATGATTTTTGGTATAGAAAAATGTAATTTTAACTTTTGATTTTTGATGTATTTCTGATCTATTTGTAATAAAAAATATTTAATTTCAGCATTGTTTTATAATTCATATCCTATATTCTAAAGAATAAATGTAGGCAAGGTCAAGGACAGTTTCTCCGAAAAATTGAGGTTATGTAGAAATTATGAGTACAATTTTTTATCGAAATATTTTATTGCATATGGAAAATACCAAAAATCGATGCATTTGCAAGTCTAATTTCAATTGACTGCCTCAAAATCCGTGTATTTTAGTAGAAATTCGGGATAGAAATTTCCTAAACAGTCAGGATATCCAACAGAAGGACAAAAATTAATACTTTTTAGATTACGATTTTCGAATTTTTGAGCAGAATATTCATTGTTTTTCATAAAAACAAACAGTTTCTAAAACAACCAAACTTGATAAAAAGTGGTAAATAGAGAGTTATGTTCATTTCCAAAAAGAATTCAAATTTGTAAGGTTTCCTACATGGCTAGTCTGAAACCTGTCTATCTCTCTCTACCGACGTATCGAAATAGTGAACAGCAGATTAACATAGGAGTGCCGTTTCTTCTCTTTAGTTGTTCTGTGGTCTAGTAACTCCGCAAAGAACTCGTACCGGCATCGCCGCAGTCATCGCTTTCGCTGTCGCTAGAGCGCGCCACATCGTATTTCAAGGCCAAACGTCATAGGGATTTGTTTACAAACAAAATTACCTCACTCGTATTTTCGCTCTTGGGCATTTCAAATCTATTGTAGCTTTTGAATTTCTTTCAAGTTGGAACAGCAATTCGAGTTTTGATTGATTTCTCGTTTCCATTGAATTGAATCGAACATTCATCAGCGAAGTAGTTAAAGGCAAGTAGCGAAAAGTAGCACCAACGAAATTTGTATATCGTTCAAGGTAAAAGTCCGTAATTATCGTTCCAGTGCATTATTAGAACAAGTTAACTTGTGTTATACATTCAGCTAGTCGCTTGCTTTCGTTTAATAATTTGTTTTTTTTTTCATTCTTGTGCTTACTGAAGTTAACATTCAGCATGTCAGCTATAAGGCTATAAGTAGCAAACGAGCAGTTCTTACGAGAAAACTTACAACGTTCGAAACATATGTTGAAAACTTCTAGGAGCAGATTAAATGTAATGCTATTATTGCTCCAGAAAAATTCAAGGAATTGGAAAGGAAGGTGGAAGGCATGAATTCAGCTTTAGGTGATTTTGAAATGGTTACGGAAGCATATATAACAGAAGATTTAGAAGATACAGAGGAAGCTTATGGACACCTAGAAGATTATGAGGCTCGATTCACTGCTATATGGGGAGTAGCTACAAATATATTGGAAAATCGGGTATACGTCCGTTCTTGTAAGTTGGTACGCTGAAAAGGAAAAGATACGTGGCTACGTTTCGTCGAGATCGCACTCAACATCCTCAGGTCGTCTTGAAGTTTTCGTTCGTTGATAACGACCGAAAACTTCAAGTGGAAGCTTTGTTTGAACTGTTTCAGTAGCAATCATTTCATTGGCAAGTGCTCTTCAAAGAGCTGTTGTCGGGTGTGTAAGCGGTCACACCACACGTTATTGCATTTTTTGGAAAATAGAAATCGAGGAGATTCTGCGCAGTCGGACTCGCATCGCCAATCTGGTTTTAAGGGTGCAGGTTCAAATTATAATCGCGTGCGTGACAGTAGGGATAATCCAGTATCAGACGTATCCAAGATTAATTTGATATCTGCTTCAGGAGCGTCTGGAGATTTAAAGTCGTCGCAAGTTCCATCATGGGCAGCACCAGGTTCTATTTCTTCGTTTTCTCTTAATAATTTGGCCTCTCAAAACCAAAATTTGTTAATTCATAACACAAGGCCAGCGTCTTTCGTTTCATCTCAAAATCAAGGGCAAATATTGATACCTACAGCTATAGTTCAGGCTTCTGGGTCACCGAAACGTCGTATCTTAGCAAAGGCATTACTTGATTCAGGTAGCACGGTTAACATCGTGACTGCTGATCTTTGCGAAAAATTGAAATTGAAAACTAGTCGGTTAAATCAAAACATAATAGGTTTAGGCAAAAAAGGTCACATGTCAGTACGGTTTGCGACTTGTATATTCAAGCGCATTCTGGGAGTTTCAAGCAGAAAATTTCCTGCCTCGTTTTACCTGAAATCACGTCGGAAATTCGATCGTTCACATTCGATGCATCTTGTCTTACTTTACCTGCGAACATTATCCTAGCCGATTGTGAAGGTACGAGTAACGGGGCCACGGGCATGTTTTGTTGTAAAACACCAAAACATACCGCAAGAGTGACATTGAACGAGGCACGTATGTTTTGGTGAGAAATATTATTTAAGGTCGCGCTACCTTTGTGAGAGGAAACATTAGTAACTCGAACGACTTGCTGTGCGTTAGTGTAACAACTCCCCCGAATAAAGATGCTATTCAGGTGACAAGTGGTTTAACTCCATAACCCGACATATAGTGAAAGAGGTATCGAAGTGGACCGTGAGTGACGACTTTATTGCATGGCGATCCTGCCAGTCGGGCAAGGAATCTTTCCTTCTACAATTGGAATATAAAGAGGCTGGAATGGGCGGCAGTGAGAGCAAGGAAGAAGTCACCATTGCGCAAGCGGGGAACGGTGCCGCAGCAGCCAGCGTAAACGAGTCAGTATCAGCGAAGGTGTGGATCGAGGTTTCTATCCTGATATTGTTGTTGGCCGTGGCGATCCGAATGATCTTTCGTTGGACGCAGAAGAAGCTGCAGCGGGAAGTTCGGAAGGAAGTACGAAAGAGCCAGGATATATTCTAGAGCAACGGTGAGTGCAGACGGACGGACCGAGTTTTTTTTTTTTTTGTTTTAAGAACGCGCGCGATGAGCCAAGGTATATATTTCTTAGGATAAAAGGGTTTTCAAACTTTGTATTCGTTTTGTTATTTATCTCTCGTTTATAATTAATGTGTGTATACGGTAAAAAAGCAAATTTTGTTGCATGTCTTGCGAATGGAAAGAGTAGATAGGTTCCGATATTTATACGAAGAGCTCAAAGTTTTTCTCCGTAATTTGAAAAAGGACAATAAAATTCTACGACTAGACGCATGTAAACTAGAAAAGAAGCAGGCGAAATTAGCAATTTTAGAGGGAGAATTCGAGAAAGAACGGACTGAGTTTAAAAGTGAAGAACAGGAGGACAAAATTGTTGAGAGTGTTAGGGAATACGCGGAAGCTATTGTTTTCGTAATTCAGCAAGCGAGAGGTATTGTTCAAGATAGGTTAAAGAAAGTATCAGTACATAAATCATTACCGACTTCCATAAAAATGGCACAAAAATTCGATTTGAAAGTAGCGGCGGCAATGCTTCCGTCAGTTGACGGTAACGAGGATTCAGTTAAGCAGCTGATCGATGCGATTGAATTGTACGATTCCTTCTTGGATGAAGAAGGGAGGAAATTGCTTATAACGTACGTATTAAAAATTAAGCTTCCACAAGCTGCTAAAGTCAGATTAGCGCAGAGTTATACGACAAGCCAAGATCTCATTAGAGATATGAAGGAAAATATGCTCACCAGAGCATCTATTTCAGTTTTGTCAGCCGAGCTCCACAGTGCGTATCAAAAAAACCGATCAATTGAAGATTTTGGGAAGTCAATAGAGATGCTAATGACAAACTTGATTCTGGCGCAGGTGGATGAAATAAATGAAACCTCGTGTCCAGCTCAGAACGTGGCAAATATGAATGAAAAAATTTCTGTCCATTCATTCGCTACTGGATTTCGCGATCGCGATCTGCAAGTGATCATAAAGTCTAGGAACTTTTCCAAGCTAAAGGACGCCATACGCGCGGCTAAGGAGGAAGAGTTAGCAAAAAATCCTGGTTCAAACCTAATGTTGTACATGCGTGATAGAGCGGGTGGTTTTAATGATAGTCCTAGGGGGAACGGTCGTAATTTTCAGAGAGAGTTTTATCAACCCTCGACAGGCCCCCGGGCAAACGGTGGCGAAAGTCATTTCAGCCGTAGGGGGCGTGGATTGTCTAATCGGTACTTCAGACATCCTAAGGAACGAGGGCATAGTGCTTTTAAGTTGACTCATGAAGATGAGCCTGAGGGTGAATCGGATGGTGACAGGATCAAGACAGTATGTGTAATATTCAGTTCATGTTTATTCGCAATAGATAAGCATTCTATCGACACCACAAACAAAATACCGGTGCACAGCATTGCAGGGTCAACACATTCATTGGGAACAACAAATTTTTTCTTTAACCTAGGTCAGAGTAGCGTGACACATCGATTTCATATTTTACCTGACCTTGACAGTGGATTGAACGGTGTATTAGGGTCAGATTTCCTCATGAAATACGATGCGGTTGTTAATTACGAGAAATGTGTATTTTCTTTCTCGTACGTAGGTAGCCGATACGATGTCCCTCTAGAATCAAAATATAACGAATGCTTAACAATTCCCCCTAGATGTGAAGTCATTAACTACATTTCGGTAAAAGAGACAGAAGACTGCGTCGTCCAAGCTAGCGAGATTGCAAACGGGGTATTCATCGCAAGTACCATAGCAAGTCCAAATAAGAATAAAATACCTGTCCGAATTATGAATGCAAACGAAAACGCAGTGATTTTAAAAAATTTTAGACCAACACTGGAACGAGTTTCCCGGTATTGTTGTTACAATTTCGAAGAAGTTCCGAATTCGCTTAAGCGCGTAGAAAGATTATTAGACCAAACCAAGCTGGGCGGATTAATTGCACATGAGCGAGATTCAATAGAGAAAATTTGTGCAAAGTATGCAGACGTGTTCTACCTCGAAAACGATCGTTTCACCGTTACGAATGTTTCTAAGCAGCGGATTGAGCTGCAAAACAATGTTTCACCAGCATATACCAAACCCTATCGATTACCACATTCGCAAAAGTCGGAAATTCATAAACAGATAGACCAACTGCTTCAGGACGGGGTCATAGAGCCAGCTAGTTCAGAATGGTCAGCTCCTTTGCTGATTGTACACGAAAAGGCTGATAGTAGTGGGAACAAGAAATGGAGAGTTGTTATTGATTACAGACAACTTAACAAGCGCATAAAAAATGAGGAATTCTCATTACCAAATATAGAGGAAATACGGGATTCCTTGTCGGGAGCAGTGTATTTCACACATTTGGATCTATATCAAGGGTACTATCAGGTTGAATTAGAAAAACAGTCCAGACCATATACCGCATTCACTACAGATGAGGGCATGTGGCAGATGACCAGGTTGCCTATGGGACTTTCCATATCACCAAACGCTTTCTCTAAAATAATGACAGTCGCGATGTCTGGGTTAAACTATCAGAGTTGTTTTGTTTATTTAGATGACCTTATAGTATTCGGCCACAGTTTGCAGAATCATAAAACAAATTTAATCAAAGTACTAGGTCGATTAAGGAAGTCAATTTAAAATTAAACCCCAGTAAATGTCAATTTCTCAGGAAACAAATACTATATTTGGGCCATGTTATTTCAAGTGAGGGTATCGCACCTGACCCGGAAAAAATAAAGGTGATGGAAGAATATCCAGTACCAACCAGTTCAGAGGAAACTAAGAGATTTGTGGCCTTTGCAAACTACTATCGGAAATTCATACCGAGATTCGCTGAAATGGCGGCGCCACTGAACAAGATGACTCGGAAAGGAGTAAGGTTTGATTGGACGAACGAATGCCAAACGGCATTCGAATTACTCAAAATGGCCCTGACCGAACCACCGGTATTAGATTTTCCTGATTTTTCTGATCAGAATACCTTTATGCTGCGGACCGATGCGTCCGGGTATGCGGTTGGAGCAGTTCTGTCAAACGCCAACGACAGACCTATAGCTTATGCTAGTAGAGCTTTAAACCAGGCAGAGAAAAATTATGCCACGATAGAAAAGGAATTACTTTCTATCGTGTGGGCCGTGCAAAAATTCCGACCGTATTTATATGGTGAAAAGTTTGGCATCCTAACGGATCATCGGCCATTGGTTTATCTTTTCGGTATGACTAACCCGTCCAGCAGATTGACGAAGTTCCGATTACGGTTGGAGGAATATGATTTCACGATCCATTACCTGAAAGGTACCGAGAATGTCACTGCTGACGCATTGTCAAGGTTAAAACTAGAGTTCCAGGAACTGAAGGACATGTTAAACACAGTAGAAGGATCCATGTATGTCACAACCAGATCCGGAAACAATACGAAACCAGGCTTAAATAAGACAGTAGAAACAAACTTGGAGGAACCTACGGCTCACCCTGGAAGAGTGGAGGGGAGTTGAAACCCCCTGCAGAAGCGGTGCAAGTGCGACTCATTTCTGGAGACAGCTTTCGAGCTATTCGCAATAGACCCAGCACCGAAAAGTTGAATAATGTTATTTTCAATAGAAAAGACACAATCTACATAACGGAAGGAACTCGATCATCGTATGACTTAGGTACATCGATGAGAGACTTAGCGAATATATGTGAAATTTGGGGGATTTCAGAATTGATAATTGTGAAAGACAGAGAAAACATACCGTTAATAGAGGTTCTTGGGCGTGCCAATGAGGTACTGGAGGCAGGTATAAAGGTTAATTTGGTTAGGGGTATTCAGTTCGTAACGAATGAGCCAACTACGAAACTCATTCTTAATGATTTCCACATGCTACCCACTGGCGGGCATGCGGGTATCAATCGAATGTTCAACAACATTCGAAGGTATTACGCATGGAACGGGCTTCACAAGGATGTGAGGAAATTTGTCCAGTGTTGCAGATGACTGCCAAAGGAATAAATACACTAACATTCCAAAACAACCATTGAACATAACATCAACAGCAACAGAAACGATGCACACAGTTTTCCTCGATCTGGTGGGACCACTGCCTATAGATACCGAGGGCCATCAATATATTCTGACCTTGCAATGTGAGTTATCAAAATTTATCGAGTGTTACCCCATAATCAGCAAAGAGGCCATTGTGGTTGCAAGATCTTTTGTTGAAAATTTTGTTTTGCGATACGGGATCCCTAAACAAGTCGTTACCGATGAAGGAACATAATTTATTGCAGCAATATTTAAAGAGTCTTGCAAGCTCTTTCTAACACTAAAACAGATCCCATTTTCAAGGGTCCATACGAAGTTGTGAAGGACGACCATCCTAATGTAACAATTGAAATAGGGAATAAGCATTGTGTTGTACATAAGAATAGGGTTAAGATGTATGTAACGTAGTCTTAAGGAAAGTGATCGCAATTGACGAAAGGGCTGTGGCGAGTAATTAGGAAAAAAAGAAAAAAAAATATATTCGCAGGTAGAGTTTTTTTTTTCCGCGTTCGTGGGGAGGTGTGATGGTACGAGTAACGGGGCCACGGGCATGTTTTGTTAATATAGGAAGTAAAACACCAAAACATACCGCAAGAGTGACATTGAACGAGGCACGTATGTTTTGGTGAGAAATATTTTTTAAGGTCGCGCTACCTTTGTGAGAGGAAACATTAGTAACTCGAACGACTTGCTGTACGTTAGTGTAACAACTCCCCCGAATAAAGATGCTATTCAGGTGACGTGTGGTTTAACTCCATAACCCGACATATAGTGAAAGAGGTATCGAAGTGGACCGTAGGTGACGACTTTATTACATGTGCCTTCTAAAATTGATATTTTATTGGGAAGCGGAATTTTCTGGTCATTGCTCCTTGATAAGCAGGTTTCGGTGGGCAAGGGCATGCCTGCGCTTCATAGTACACATCTGGGTTGGATTCTGTCGGGACCTATTCCTTCGAAAAAGAACTTTGTGCATTCACAATCTCGGTGCAATCTCGTTCGCACCGACACTGATCTTCAAGGCCAGTTAGAAAGGTTTTGGTTGGTTGAAGAAATCTCTTCGCAAGTTGTTGTTCGTTCTACAGAGCAAGTCGCCTGCGAGAAATCATTTATAGAAAATGTCCAAAGAAAAGAAACTGGTAGATTTGTCGTGTCCCTTCCTTTGAAGGAAAATCCCGAGATTCTCGGCGATTCTTATCAACGAGCAAAAAAAAAGGTTTTTGTCTTTGGGCGCAAATTCAGCGCACAGCCTCAGTTTTCTCAGGAATATCGCAAATTTATGGCTGATTATTTGAATTCTGGTCATATGTCGCTTGCCCAGCTTCCTGAGCGGATTTCGTATTTTCTTCCCCATCACGGGGTTCTGAGAGAAGAATCAATTTCGACAGAACTTCGCGTGGTTTTCGATGCTGCTCAAGCCACCACGTCGGGGCAATCCTTAAACGATATTTCGATGATAGGCCCACTTCTACAACAGGAGCTTTTTCACGTTCTTTTACGATTTCGTGAACATAATATCGCATTGGTGCCGGATGTATCGTCAAATCGATATTGAGCCTTCGCAACGCTCTCTGCAGCGCATTGTATGGCGTTTCTCTCCGGAGGAACCCTTGCAAACTTTCGAACTAAATACGGTTACCTATGGTACAAGCTCGGCAAGTTTTTTGGCCATTCGTTGTTTGCGTCAGTTAGCCCAGGAGTGTTCAGACACTTCCCCCCATATCGCCAAAATCATTTGTATTGACATGTATGTTGACGACGTCCTCACGGGCGCCGAGTCTATCATGGAAGCTCGAGACATTTGCAAAGGTTTGTCTGAGGTGTTGATTAAGGGACAGTTCGAGTTGAGGAAGTGGCTTTCAAATGAGCCTGCTGCGCTAGATGGTGTGCCCCAAGACGCATCACATCCTCATATGTACAATTTGAATCGCGAAGAAAATGTAAAGTCACTTGGTCTTCAGTGGGATTTGGTTTCCGACAATTTTAAGTTTTCCATTGGTCTTTCAGATAATGCTGCTTCTTCTCTATCAAAGCGAGTTGTTTTGTCTGAAATATCCAAGATTTTCGATCCATTGAGTTTTTTGTCGCCTTGCGTGATCCTCGTAAAGGTTCTTTTACAGGAGTTATGGCTAGTAAAATGTTCTTGGGACGAACCACTTCCATCGGAAATTGCAACTAAATGGTTGAATTTTAGAAAGGATCTCGTTTTCTTAAATAGTTTGAAAATACCTCGGCGTATTACGGTCTCGCAACACTCAGACGTCGAACTTCATGGGTTTTGTGATGCCAGCAAATCAGCATATACTGCTTGCGTATTCGTTAGAAGTAGAGGTCTTGATAAAAAAATTCTTTCGCGCTTGTTGTGCGCTAAAAGCAAGGTAGGGCCCCTCAAGGCTTTGTCGATTCCTCGTTTGGAGCTTCAAGGAGCTCTCTTGTTGTCTCGCCTTATAACGCAAGTTTTATCGCATTTTGATTTAGAGTTCTCTCGTGTCGTTCTTTGGTGAGATTCTTCTATCGTTTTGAAATGGCTTAGAATGCAGCCCTACAAATTAAAGGTTTTCGTCGCCAATAGAGTCGCTGAAATACAGGAAGCTACCCGTAGTTTTGAATGGAGACACATTGGGTCCACTTTGAATCCCGCTGATGTGGCCTCCAGAGGACTCCGCCCTTCTTCATTGATAGATTTACGATCTTGGTGGAATGGACCGAGCTTTTTGTTACAAGAATCAAGTAGTCGCGTCCGTTGTGCCCTATTTCCGATTCTCCTCATGATTTAGCCCTCTCACACCGGCCCAGTTTTTAATTGGTCGAAGTCTGATGGACGTGCCGTTAGCCGGTATGGTTACAGCTCCACCAAGAGACCTTCGCTCGTTCAGCAAGGCCATGGACTTTGTGCGTCAGCAATTCTGGAGGCGTTTTTCCAGGGAATATATACATGAATTGCAGCGTCGATCG
This sequence comes from Novius pumilus, assembly GCA_020654155.1. Taxonomy (NCBI): domain Eukaryota; kingdom Metazoa; phylum Arthropoda; class Insecta; order Coleoptera; family Coccinellidae; genus Novius; species Novius pumilus. Next base: position 158,972 of record JAIFOV010000043.1, read on the forward strand.
AAGTGATTTCGCGCCGAACCTGATCTACAACCAGGCCAGTTAGTTCTTATCAAGGAGGACAACGTGCCGCCTTTGATGTGGCCTCTTGGACGAATTACCGAGGTTATTGAAGGTTCGGACGGTCATGTGCGGGTGGTCAAGGTACGAACTTCTCGTGGTGAATTGACACGCGCTGTTCGGTATGTTTGCCCTCTTCCTGTGTCGAATGTCGAAGATGAGCGTTTTTAGCAAGTTGCATGTGTTTACACTAACAGTGCGCGTGTTTGCGCTGACTGTACGTTTTTCGTTTTTCTAATTGTCGGTTGTTTGTTGTAATTTATAGATTACTGATTAATCTTTATATATGTAATATTATTTCTGAATGTAATTTGAATTTCATTCAGCCGGGGGAGGATGAACGCGCCATTAGCTCATTTCTCTTAGTTCATAAGTTGTAGGTGGCGCTGTCGCCACCCTTGTGATGTAAATCATTTTTGTTCATTCGTTAAGTTCCTTCTTGGCTGTCGCCGTGGAAACATTAACTTGTCGTGTCGTATCTCGACCGCGTTGGTATCTCCAACTAAATCGTTTTGTTTCCGTTTTCGCAATACAGTCCGCTTTCGTAGTTGCCGTTGTCGCTTTCCCCGGTTGGCAAATTAATAAAACCAGTGTTATCGGAATCGGGTTTTCCTGATACTTAATAAGATCGGCAGCCCATTCGCAACCACCGACTTTAGGCCCTGGTCAAAGAGGCTGTCTTCGACTTTAATAACCAAAAATGGGGCGAAAAAATGTCCGACCTCAACTCCAACTCCTCCAACTTCTGGCGCATGGCCAAATACCTAACTAAGGGCCCCAAAGGCAACTCGTCTCATCGAGTGGTCAAAGACGGTTGTATTGTTAGTGATCCCATCACCAAACTCGAATGCTTGGCAGACGAATTGAAACTTCAATTTACTGAAGACTCATCCCCTTCGCCCCTTCATCTAGTGAAAGAGATAAATTCCTTCATGCTACAACTTGATAGCACTACCCCCAACTCAATGTTTCAACACTCCTCCCCCAACGAAATTAGATTACTCATTCAAAGTCTCAAGAGAAAGAAAACCCCAGGATATGATCAAGTTTCAAATAACATGCTCAAAAATCTGTCCTCGAAGCAATTTGTTGGAATCACCAACATCATAAACTCCATCTTTCGTCTTCACCACTTCCCTTCAGTATGGAAACACGCCATAGTGATACCGATCCCAAAACCGGGCAACGGTCCCAACATCTCTTCTAAATTTCGTCCCATCAGCCTGCTCCCCTCACTTGGGAAGTTGGCTGAACGAGTTATTTTGAACAGGCTTGATGACCTAGATTCTATAAACAGCACTCTTCCGGAAGAACAATTTGGGTTTCGGAAACACCTTTCGTCCTCCCTTCAAACCGTTAGGCTCTCCAAAACAATTCGTAGAAATTTCAGGCGAGGTTATAAGGTCGGCGCCGTTATGCTAGACGTTGCCAAAGCTTTTGACAAAAAGTCTGGCATGACGGGCTTGTCTTCAAACTTCATTCATTTGGATTTCCGATGCACCTTGTAAAACTGGCCAAATCCATTCTAACTGATAGAACATTTCAAGTGAAATTGGACAACTCGCTATCCTCAGTCAGAAACATCAAAGCAGGCGTTCCCCAGGGAAGCTGCCTCACTCCGATACTGTACAATCTTTTCACTTCTGACATGCCAAGAGATCCAAACACTCAGCTATTTCTATATGCGTACGATACCGCCATTACCTGCGACTCTAGATTTGAAAACACCATATCAAATCGACTGCAAAAACACCTCAGCAAAATCGAACTATGGTGCCCAAAATGGAAAATCAATCTCAACTCTAGCAAAACCGAAGCGATCATCTTCAGGAAAAACAAAAAACGAATCAGACATCCACCTCAAATCATTCTACAAGGAAATCACATTCCATGGTGTGACGAAGTGTTTTTTTTCTATAACCAGATTGGTAGAATATCGTCGGAAATTTTTATCGCGACCGGTGGGATAGGGAAGCGACGTCCGGGGATTTTCTCTTCGAGAACATTCGATACTTTTGGAAAATGGCATGGTTGGCCAATGCGGGTTTCAGTTAGAGTCACGTGGGTAGTGTCGGGGAAACGATATAAAAGAAAATGAGGAAGTGGGGTCCGGGCTTTTTGGTTGTTGAAGACTTAACGTGCCGAAGAGAGCGGTTTCTTTTTTGTTAAACTTTTTGTGTGTCAAGACACTCCCTGAATTGTCCGTCTGTTGCGATTGTTGTTTTGATTGCGGGAACTGAATATAAGTGTGATTTGGACCTGCAACATCTTTCATTTTCATACGCGAAAATCGTTCCGTGAGGCGAATCGGATTAAAGCCCCCTTTCGCTTGAAACACTCTTTACGACCGCTAATAGCTTAGATCGAATCGAACCCTTCTCCACTGAGCGTATCCGGGTACTTCGATTTGTATTGTGCGTAGTATCGCGGCAAGCGGGACTTTGACAGGCCGAGCCCGTCGGGGAGAAAACCTCGCGTAAAAATCTGGCGCCCGAGGGTATTTGTGTGTGAAAATATTAGCGCCCCCGCGAACGATCGTTACAATGGCAAAACAAAAAAGTAACATACCTAGGTGTTGAGTTTGATAAGCATCTCAAATGGAACATCAACATCAAGAAAAGAATTAATACAGCCAGGGCTATTTTCAACAAACTCTTTCCCTTAGCCAGCAATAGCAAAATCTCACCGAAAAACAGACTAAAACTCTACTCTACAATAGTGAGACCCTCGCTGAACTACTCGATTCCTGCATGGCAGGATCTAAATCCAAATCAGATGAAAAAGGTGATTCGTTTTGAAAACCGTTGCATGAGAGGAATAGCGCAAGTCCCTTGGTATGTCAGAAATACAATCATTAGAAAAGATCTGGGGAATCCCACAACCATTGAAGAGTACACAAAGAAACTCATAGAATCCTCCAAAAATACCGTAAGTAACCACGAGCGTTCTTATATAAGAGCAGCCTCAATCTTAGGTTGCCATTCAGGCTTCTTATCAAAAAGCTATCCCCGACCATTAATTCAGACACACACCATTTCAATGAGAATACGCAAGGAGCTACGGCTCAGCGGCGAAAACCAAAGGATGATCATATATAACATATTAGAAAAATGATCAGGTCGCTGACGAAAGGCCCCAAAAACTTCTCCTCTCGACCAATCCGTGAAGGAAACCAGATCATCGAAGACCCAAAAGAAAAATTGGAATTCTTCGCGGACCATTTCGAAAATCAACTCAGCGAAAATAATATCCTAACTGAGTTGTCTCAAACCACAGAAATCAGAAAAACAATAGCAAAACTTAATGTCCCACCCACAACAAACTTCAGATTCACCACACCACAAAAAATCAAGGAGATCATATCCAAATAAAGCAACAAGAAAGCACCGGTTCATGACAACATCCGGAACTTAACTCTGAAGAATCTTCTAACAAAGCAAATAGTCGAGATAACAAACATTGTTAATTCAATGTTTCGGTTACATCACTTCCCATCATCATGGAAACATGCAATTGTCATTACTATCTAAAAAGCGGGAGCTTTGACGAAATCTTCAAAAAATTATAGACGGATCAGCCTATTACCAGCATTAGGAAAAGTAGCAGAAACTGTCATCGTGCGAAGAATCGAAACAATCGGAAGTACAAGCGAAGTCCTACCCGAGCAACAATTCGGCTTCAGCAAAGAACTATCGTCGACTCTGCAAACAGCCCGGCTAACGAAACTAAATCAAAGAAACTTCAATAAAAGATGGAAAGTCGAGGCCATCATGTTAGATATAGCCAAGGCTTTTGATAAAGTATGACATGACGGATTAATATACAAACTCATAGAAATGGGCTTTCCAAATCACATGACCAAACTCGTACAATCGTTTCTGACAAATCGATCATTCCAAATGAAAAACAACAACCTAATATTTTCAAGACTAAGCATCAAAGCAGGAGTCCCTCAAGGCTCGTGTTTAGCTCCAAAGCTCTACAACTTATACACAGCGGACATCCCCAAGGATCCGAAAACTCATCTTTTCCTATTTGCCGACGACACGGCAATTGTAGCGGAGTCGCCAAGGGAACAAGCAATAACCAAAAAGGTCCAAAAACACCTTACTCAGATAGAATCCTGGTGCAAAAAATGGAAGATTGAAATCAACGCAAAAAAGACGCAAGCAATCATCTCTCGAAATAACCGCAAGAAAATTGGAATTCCTGCATTAATCTCAATCAACAATACGAATATCCTGTGGCAAAAAAGCACAGCAACATACCTTGGTGTCATCTACGATAAACATCTAAAATGGGAAATCAATCCTAAATCCAGACTGAACCAGGCAAAGGCAACACTAAACAAGCTACATCCGCTAATCAACAACGACAAACTAAATCTGAATAACAAGTTAAAAATCTATAACACAAGAGTAAAACCGTCTTTAACATACTGGATACCAGCTTGGAACAGTCTGACTGCTACACAAAAATCAAAACTCAAGTAATTCGAAAACAAAACTCTTCGAAAAATAGCCAAGGCACCATGGATCGTCAGGAACACAATTATCAGACGTGATTTGGGAAATCTCCCCGACATCATCGAACACATATCAAAAATAATATCCGCACATGACTCCAATGTACGGGATCACCGGCGGACATTCATCCGAGACGCTTTTAAGTGAGCAACTCACCCACAAAAAATTCCGATAATAGGGCAACGGCCTCTGAAATTACGATGCAATATATCATGACTAATAATACAACATCCACAAAGAAGACGTAAGGAGCTTCGGCTCACCATCAAAAACAAAAGCAAGATCTAAGACAACATATTAGACACATTCTGGTGAGACTATTCGATCCAGAACTCCACGTTTGTGCGTAAAGCGAGATTACGAATCAAAGCGATTTTTCAAGTTGAAAGTTGCTGTTTAAGGGAGAGAAAAATTAAGGCGTTTTTGAAACCGAGAATGGCGAGCCAACAGCTTCAACAAATTATCGAAAACATCGGCTCTTTGGAGCCAAACATCATCGAAAGCTTTATTGAGGCGCTCATTGCGAAGGTGACCGCGATCCGGGCTTCCGAGAACGCGACCTCAGCAGAAGTGCCGACCACGTCCCGAAACGACGGCGTCCCCGAGATGGAAGAACAATTCGCTCAACCGAAACGGATTAAACGTGCTAAAGCCGCTGATCAGGAAGCGGAACGAACGAAGCTGGTGTTCGAAACGAGAAATCGTTTCGCCCAGCTTCCAACGAAGAAATCGAGATGAGGGAAGACCACGCCCCCTTAGAAGTCGATAAAAATTTAGACGAAAATTTTCTCGTTTTAGGGAGAAAAAGCAACGAAAGGGTAAGTATACCTTCAAAAATTGTTGTCCCTGCTGCTGCTCCTGTGTTTAGCAGGTTGGGCAAAAACAGGAAACGAACAAGGTGCCAGTGATCCTGAGAGATAGGAACAGATGGGACCGTGATCCTGAGAGACAGGAAGAGATGGGACCGTGTTCGCCAAGCGATGTCCGAGAACAAAATCAATTATTTGAAAGCAAAAACCGGCGTCCAAATCGACACCCAAACTGAAAAGGACTACCGCGATCTCGTCCGGCTGTTGCGACAGGTCGACATCTCATTCCATACCTACCAACTCAACAGCGAAAAACCCCTGAAGGTCGTCTTCCGAGGCATCCCCGAAGAAGAAGACCTTGAAATCATCGCCGAAGATCTGAAAGGACAAGGCTATCCGGCAGATAAACTGATAAGAATAAGAGGCAGAATGAGACGCCCAGCCCCATTAGTCTTGGTTGAAATAAAAAAGGACTACAAATCGATTTTTACCAACGTGAAAAGTCTGTGCGGACTGAACGTACTTGTCGAGTCCTTCCGAACGAAAAAAGCAATTGTGCAGCGCCAACGCTGCCAATTATTTGGTCATGTGCAGCGGAACTGCAAAGCGCTATTCCGTTGCGGAGATTACCACATGAGCTCCGAATGCATCAAACCGAAAACGATACCAGCCCGATGTGCAAATTGTGGAGACGCGCATCTATCAACTTACATCTATTGCTCCCGAAACTCCAACAACCCGGAAGAAGAAAACTCCAAACGTACGTGCGAGCACCCCAACCAGCTGTCAATGTCTGGGAGAAAAGGGCCGCCGAGAAGAAACGAGTCGAAGAAGCCGCGAAGCCGGCCGCAAAAACGACAACAAAAACCCAACCAGAGCAACAAAGGAAACCAACACAGAAATCCAGCGCAGAAGACGAACTGGCGCTCTGCCTCGACAGAATGGTCATTGCGTTCAACTGAACGCATCAAATGAAGACAAATTAAATTTCATAAACGAACAGCAAAAAATCATTTAACTTTTTAGGAAGAACTAAGAAGAAAAAATGAATACAACAATGCGAAAACGAAAAAGAAATCCAAACGCTGACGAGTTCGAATCCCCTGGAGGGGCAGCGCCCGCTGTAGAAAAGCTCAATTTATCAAACGATTTCACCGTGGCTGAATCCCCGAAGCGGGCAGATAACCAAGTATCTGTATGTAGGTTACGTGAAAAATTTCGATTCGCATTCTGGAACGCAAATTCCGCAATCGAAAAAAAGGAGAATGGGTTGAATTCTTGGAAGAAAATAAGATCGACGTAATGCTGCTGAGCAACAAAAGGATCTGAAATGAACTGGAGTCCAGATACAATAAAAGAAGGTTTCCTGAACGTGTACTCAGCATACTCGTCAAATCAGAAACAGCTGGACATCGAAGAATTCAAAGATGTTTGCAGCTCCGATGAACCAACCATCATGACCGGAGATCTGAATGCGAAAAACACGAAATGGAATTCTCGCCTCACGACACAAAGAGGGAGAACATTAGAAGCAATCGCAGAAGCAAACCAACTCGTCGTCGTCGGTCCCGAAGAAGAAACCCATCTGTCTTTGGCCCACGGCAGCAGTGACCTTTTGGACATTGCATCTCAAAAACGTACCATGGACATACGATCTGGAAGAAAATAAGATCGACGTAATGCTGCTGAGCAACAAAAGGATCTGAAATGAACTGGAGTCCAGATATCCTCAAATAAAAGAAGGTTTCCTGAACGTGTACTCAGCATACTCGTCAAATCAGAAACGACCGCATAAGAATGGTGACAACAAAAGTCACGAATCCACAAGAACCTGATGAAGAAAAACAAAAGAAAAACATCAGAATGATGACAAAAGTCACCTGTACCCGAGCAAAAATTTGGTAGTACGACACAGTTCCCCACCTAGCACGCACCCGCAATAAAAGGCACGCACTAGGAACCCACAAGCACGCACCACGAACGACACGTACTTTTGAACGGATCCACAGTAACGACACGGAATAGGAAAGAACGCACCAGTTCCGCACCTATTCCGACACGGAATAGTTTCGATTTTACTGTCGTACCACAAAAATTCGGAGAATTCTACCCCGCAGTATACTTTGAAAATTTGCCTGAATTTTATTGGGATCTTCAGGTCTCCGACAAACCATCTGCTGTATTGAAGTTTCACTTTATTTCATAGTTAGTCGTGTTTGAGATTTCACCAAAGCTAGATTATTTTGTTGCTTAATGAAGGAATCAAAAACAAGGAAGGTACATCTCAAAGTAGCAACTATATCAGAGTAAGTTAAACCCGTCAGTTTGACAAATCCATGATTATTGAAAGAAATGTTTTATTCTAGATTCACTCCAACTCACTGCAATTAGGGAAACATTCTTGAACGATGGTCAAAAAAGTGCAAGAATTGACGAATAAAGGTAAATTACGAAATAAATATCTGTAACTTTCTCTTTAACCTTCATAAGACCGAGTGGCGTACAGGTGTACCCCAGGGTGATAATTTTGTGTGAAACTTCATGGAAAAAATTTGTATCAATTTCTCAAATATTCTATCTTCAAATCATTGTTGTAGCTTCAATTATCAACATTGTTGATATCTTTCCTGTCTGTAGTTTTTGAATTACGACATAATTTTTGAGATGGGGTTTTTCTGTACCCCAGTTGGTCTTCTATGTATGCAAAAAAAAGGCCGCCGAAGGAGATCGAGTGGGGTATGCGTGTACCCCACCTAGTAACAATCTGTTATTTATCGTCATTCGCGTCGGCGCAGCGTCCTTGACACCTGCAACTGACTTGTCGGATCGACGGGCAAAATCAGTTGTTTGTTATTCTTCGGAGCGAGTAGTGTTTTTATAGTAAACAGTATTTATTTTACGTAAAATATGGCTGCAAGAAAAGGACTCACTGATGCACAACTCTTAGAAATATTACGGTGCGTCCACATAATGGGCCACTATGCCTTCCAACTAGCAAGGTCGTCGCATTAACGCGTGCTGGTTTCATGTTTTTCGAGATTTATTGGTGTCGAACTTCAAAATTGGACCAAAAAAAGAGGGTGCAACGATAACGGAGGATACACATGTACCTGTTTTCTAGTGCAGCGATGCCAGAATGTGAAATTTAGAGCAGATGAAAGAATTTTTTTCACATTCCTTTCGCTTCTTAGACGAGTTTCGATAGAAGTCAAGTTATACTTCTTCGTTTCCAAATCTGTTTAATTACGTGACGTCTAATGACAGTTTTTCATTGGAATATCATAAACTTTCGTATTAAGTATTGGCTGAAATATAAAAATAAATATGACATTCAATAAGGGTACGAAATAATTGAATACTTCATATAAAACACTGTACTCAACCCTTTTATATATTTTTGGAGCGTAATTCAAAAACTATTGATTAAAGATGTTTGCAAGTTTGGAAAACAGAAACTGTCTCTACTCTATGTCAGCGACCTTGAAGTCACAAATTATTGTTCTGTTCTCCGAAACTACCCTGTCACCGAAAAATATTCTAAAAGGCCAATGAATTAGGAAGTAGGTAGAAAAAAAAGGAAAGGTGAATGCCATGAAGTTTTGTCCTAAAATTATTCAACATATCTTATTCCATATGAAATTGCTGTCGTTGAATTATCATTAATCTTGGCATATCGTGAGTGTCCAATAAAATCGTTAGGGCAGCGGCTATAAGTAAATGAGAGGTAGATTAATTTTTTAAGTATTTACGCTTGCAAAATTTGTGACTCATTCAACTTCGATATTGATTTTTTTAGTGTTACGATGAACAATCAACTTGCACACTTAGTAGCAATACTGGCAATGGAATTCCATAATTTTTTGCGCATGTCGTCAAGCAACTTTGAAATTTCAATTGCAAAAAACTCGCCAAAAATTGTGAAACGAGACACTGCCTGGTGAGATAAACTTTAACTACCAGTAAGGTTGCGATATGGTACATTATCTAATCAAAATTTCGACTCTAACCATATTCGTAAATTGTGCCTCGAGTATTTCTGAGAATACATTTTCAATTTATTTACAACTTTATTAAATTAGGAAGTCTCAAAGCTTTGAACCATTTGTCGATTTATATAGTTCATTATTTTGCAACAAATGTTATATAATCTAGATTTCAGTTTGCCACATAAAATAAATAAACGCGATTGTTAAATACAGTTTTGATGATTTAATTTTCGCTTGTTGGCGAATCGTTCTGAATCAGGTAAGCATAGGATCAAAGGGATACCTATGGGCTATGTGGTATATATTTGAAGCAAATAACTTGTCGAATGTTTATAATCTTGGTTGTCGTTAAATGATTTGTTTTTATTTTGGTTCTAATAGCAGAAACTTGTTGTTTCACTTTTCATCCTTATAGTTTCGTTTCATTTTCGTTATAATAGAAGGTCAAAAGTACTGAAAATTTGTCCCAGAATGTTCTTATTTTTATTGGTATTTATCATTTCACATAATTTTTATTTTAATGAAATGTTAAATTTATACGTAGTTTTGTTATAACGAAAACTGATATTTAATTTGAAATGATCATATCGAATATGGTCATATCGAAATTGGCAATCTTATTGCCGATATAAAAATATGACAACGACAAAATTAATAGGTAAAATATAAATTGAAACACATCGTGTGAAACTTCGAAAATTATTGAGTATAGAAAAAAGAAAATTTATCAAAAAGGATATGAAGATTAGAGTTTTAAAATATATAAAAAAAATAAAGTACAACACTGTTCTCAATTTTTCATTTATAATCTTCCTATAAAGGTCGGAAATGTCCTTCGATAGATCTTTTTGTTACTTCAAAACCCTACTTCCGGTCTTGAATGATATAGGTACATTTTTTGTAACAGGTTTCGCCTCCCTATCCTATCTATCTATCTATTTTGAATTAAATGATCATTTCAACGTGAAAGTAAATTTTTTCGTCAAACATTTAATATTTTTCTTCGTTATAACAAAAGTACGGATAAGTTTCACACTTCACTAAGATTGATAAGTAAAACAATAATAACAACATCCTGGAACAGATTTTCAGCACTTTTCGACCTTTTATTATAATGAAAATAGAACGAAACTATAAGAATGACAAGTGAAACGGCAATTTTCTTCTATTAGAACCAAAATAAAGAACAAATGATTCATAATAACCAAGATGATAAATATTTGAGAAGCTATTTGCTTCAAATATATACCACCCATTGATCCTTTTATTACCTGATTCAGAACGATTCAGGAACAAGCGAAAATTAATGATCTTTCAATCGTGTTCACAAAATTTTTTGTCCTATATTATGTGGATAAATGTAATCTAGATTATATACATTTTTTGCGAAATAATGACCTATATAAATCAACAAATGGTTCACGGCTTTGAGAGTTCCTAATTCAATAACGATTAATAAACAAATTTCACTCTGTCCAAATGCGGTCATTTTGACGATTTTTACTGTTTCACCCTAAGCAACGAACAGTTTCTCCAGAAATCAGATGAGTACAAACTATAAACGCATTACTATTTTTTCTTTGCGTGTTTGTATATCGAAGGAATGCACTTCTACAAATATTCCATTTGCTCTTATTTCTAGATGATGATGTTTTCAATTCAAAATTCACTAATGAGTTAAAACTACATGTTTCTTCCTATGATCGCAAGAAATTTTTTCCGTATCTTTATAGAAGCCGTCTAGGGTTTCAGTTTCGTTGTACCTCTTCCTTTGAAGTATTCCAGAAAAACCGACAACGAAGCCATCGTCGGCCAATGCTGGTGACGTTATATATCGCTCGTCACCTAGACGATAAAACACTTGACTTCTCTGCTACCCTGACGATATTTGAATACGATTATGAGTACGAAACGGTTTATCCTTATTGTTTGTTGTAAAATACGAAATTTGATCATATTAACAGGCACGGATTTTCATTTATATGGTTTTCATTACTTTAATTCACCATTTCGGTGTATCTATACAAAAAATACGGCCAAAAAATGTCATTACAATCTTATTAAATTCCATGGATAGATTTGGCATCGCTGTTTCGCACAGGAGAAGACCTTTTCAAGTTGATTTTCGAGTATCGAAATTTATGGGATGTTGGTCCCAATGCTGGGCCATTATGTAGACGCTACATTAGAATCGGACGAGTTTTTTATAGACAGTGTATTAGATGAGAGTGCAAGTGATATTGAAGAAAATGATTTTGTGACGGAAGTGGAGGAAGTGGATGATATGATAACAGAAAACGAATGTCCTGAAAGCAATTATTTGGAGGAGTCGGCTGAAACTAACAATGTGGTATGTGATGAACCTTTATATAAAGCGAAAGATGGAACTTTGTGGTCTAAAATTCCGTATAATTTACGGGTCAAACGGGCAACACATAATATTCAAAAGACAGCAGCAGGACTAACGCCCTACAGTTCATTTTTTACTAGCAAACGAGAAACCTTCTGTTTGTTTTTTGACGGGGAAATTAAAAATACAATTATCACCGAAAGAAAAGCCCAAGCATGGTATGGAAATAAGAATGTACAATTTGAGCCTATTGTAGAAGAGGAACTTGAAGTTTTTATCAGTCTCTTGTTTATTTTGGGGGCTGTTCATAGCTCAAAGGAGCCACTTACAATGCTTTGGAGTCAGGATCCTGTATTTTGTCGACCAGTAATATCAGCTGTAATGTCTCGAAATAGATTCAAGCAGATTTTATGCTTTCTACGTTTTGATAACTACGAGACTAGAGCAGAAAGGAGAGCAACAGACAAATTGGCTCCAATCCGAGAGATTTTCGATAACTTTGTGAATAACTGCAAACGTGCATACAATCCAGGAGATCACTTATGTGTCGATGAACAGTTGGTCCCTTTTCGTGGAACAGCTCCATTTAGAGTATATATGAAGAATAAACCTGACAAATATGGCCTAAAATTTGGGCACTGGCAGATTGCGGTACAGCGTATACCCATAATATGCAAGTATATTTAGGTAAGTTTATTTTACGTTGCACCCTAAATTCACGTTTTCACGGTCATCACTTTTTCTAGGTAAGGTAGGCAACATAGTTGAAAAGGGTCAGGGTCAAAGAGTTGTTCTGACATGGTGGAACATTTATCTCAAGGCCACGGAATAACTACAGACAATTTCTTCACAAGTTTAGAATTAGCTGATAAACTACTAGAGAAGAATTTTTCATTATGTGGTACTTTGAGAAAAAACAAGACATTTATACCCAAGGAGTTACTTCCTGCTACATATAAAAAAGAATTTTCAAGTATGTTAATTCAAGTATGTTAATTTGTCGTGTTATAGTTTTCCTATATCGATGATATCCTTTCCTTTTTGTACGACAGATATACATATTAATATTTTTATTTTTTGCCCAGCTGCAACATCGTCGAAACGTCATCAGCAACTGTATGTCTATTTTCACATCTGTTACATCAGCGGTTTATCGTTTTCCAATCCAGCGACACCTCTAGGGTCAACAGGATCAATATCTGTATTTTTGGAAACTATTCTAACTCATCTTCCACAACGTTCTAATTACTATTATCAAAAATCCTATAACCTTATTCTTAACGTAAATATATATGATTTTTCATCATTAAATTGTTAATTAATTGAAAAATTAATAAAATTATGCAAATTATTATGTATTGTTTCATTACGCGTGATTCTATGAACCACATCCCAAAAGTGCGTTCCTATTTCATCTATGTGGGGGTGCCTGGTGCAGTCCTATTTCATTGGGGTCTGGAGGCCATAAACTGGGGACCGAATCGGCTGTTACCAACAGAGATCGGAAACGTCTCGTGGGGAACTGGTGCGGAACTGTGGGTACTATGTGGGAAAAGACCGGTTCGCTATGCGTGCTAGGTGCGGAACTGTGGGGTAACAGTTTTATTGCACTTGTGCGTGCTACGTGAGGAACTGTGGCGTTACTTCGAAATTTTCACTCGTGTACACAAGAACCAGATGACAAAAAACAAAAGAAAAAAGTTAGAATGGTGACACAAGTCACCAGCACACAAGAACCTGACGACCAAGAAAACGATCCCGTAACAGAAAACGAAATCCAACGGCTGATCCAACAACTGAAACCAAGGAAAGCACCAGGAAAAGACAAAGTGACCAATCGGATGCTGAAAAATTTACCAAAAGAAGGAGTAGAAGAACTCACCGAAATTAGCATAGCTGTATGGAAACTTGAAACGTTCCCAGACGTCTGGAAAACTGCAGAAACAATCATGCTGCACAAAAAAGGAAAACCATGCAACGAGCCGGCCAGCTACAGACCAATCAGCCTGCTGCCAGCCCTGAGCAAAATAACCGAGAGAACCAAAAGTCCACAAAAGACTTCCAAAACACTTCAAAGAAAAAATCCCGATGCACCAATTTGGATTCATGGAAAAACACTTCATCCATGGAAGATATTAGACATTCTGGTGAGAGCAATCGATCCGTAACCTATGTGCTTGCTTGCGAAAGCGAATTAAAAACGAAAAAAGCGATCTTTTCTGAGTTGAAAACTATCGTTTGGAGGACGAAAAATTTTCTAAATTATTTTTTACTCAAAATGAACAGCCAACAGCTGCAGGAAGTCATCAATATCATCGGTTCTTTGAAACCACAAGTGCTACAGTGCTTCATCGAGGCGCTGTTATCGAGAACGGTCGCGATCAAGGACACCGTGAACGCGTCGCCCGCCGTCACCCCCAATGACAACGACGAATTCGCCGCTCCGAAGCGGTGGAAACGAGCGAAAGTAGCGGAAGAAGCTGCCGAAACGATGAGCCAGCCCGTCGTAACGAGAAATCGTTTCGTCGCCCTGGAGCATGAAGAAATGGAGTCGACCGAAGGCCACGCCGCCCCCTTGGAAAGCGACGACAACTCAGATGATGAATTCCATGCTATTGGGGCCAGAAAAAAGAAAAGAAACAGATGCCGTCGATCATACGTCGCAAAAGGAAAATGTGGCCACGTCTTCAACGAGCGATGGACGAGAATCGCATCAAGTATACAAAGGCAAAAACGACGTCGATTGGACTCCAGATCGACACACCGACCGAAAACGACTACCGGGACCTGGTCCAATTCCACACGTACCAGCTGAAAAGCGAGAAACCACTAAGAGTTGTTCTTCGGGGACTACCGGAGGAATTCACCCTGGAGGAAATCGGATCAGACCTTAAGGAACAGGGCTATCCACCATTAAAACTTATCAGAATGAGGGGAACGATGCAACGGCCAGCACCCCTCGTCCTCAATTTTTTCAAAATTGAATGCGGTTTGCGGACCACCTCCAGATACATCGCATCAAATTACAACAATTTCGAAACGGAGATTTACATCGACGGCAACAAGATCTGCTCGGTTCCAGTGAGACGAGGAGTGAAGCAAGGAGACCCCATGTCTCCAATAATATTCAATCTCGTCTTGGACGAACTTATGGAACATCTCAACAACCAGCCAGGAGCCCTCCTTGGGAATGCGAACATCAGCTGTGTTGGCTACGCAGATGATATCGCACTACTGGCCGACAACACCAAAGACGCCATCAACCTCCTGCGCCGTTCTAAAGAGTTCTTCGAAAATCGCGGGCTCCTCCCTAACACTGATAAGTGCACCGCCCTTTCCATGGGTGTGGTGCCGGCCAAGAAAAACTGTTCACATAGACCAAGCCTATCTTCCACTCAAAGGCCGCCCGCTCCGTCAAATAGGAGTGGGCGAACAATTCAAGTATCTTGGCGGAACTTCTCACCAGAAGGAGAATCCTCTCCATCTCTAGAGCTTCTTAACACCCAGCTCAAAAACGTTATGACAGCACCGTTAAAGCCACCGCAGAAGTTTGGAATCCTTAGGATCATCTGATTCCAAGGTGGATCCACACCCTGCAGTCGCCCACTACCACGAACAGACTGCTGACAGAGGCGGACCGGAGAATTAAGAAAGCGGTCAAGAACATCCTTCACCTGCCGCTCACCATCTCCAATGCGGCCATCCATGCCCCAACAAAAGCATGTGGCCTGGGTGTATTCTGCTTCGCTAAGAAGATACCTGTCATCTTCCTTGGCAGATGGGGCAACCTGGCAATAGCTGCAGATCCGAAGCTGTCGGAGGTGTTGAAACTTGCTGAGGGATGCGCGAACAGAGTGCGACGTATGGTCAAAGAAGGGTTCATGGTCCATGGTTTCATATGCCAGCGCATACTCATGAACTCTTGATTCATGGTGGTAATGTGATGAGACATATGTTATTACCACTGGGTTAGTACTATTTGATATATTCAACCAATTTCGCATCTGGTTATGTAATCTTCCTGACATGTTTTATTTCAGGTCAATTGTCTGAAGAAGCTGCGGAGGCATCTGATAAATTGTATAGAACATATCGCAAAAATTTTACCCGAAAAGATTCGAGGATACATACAAATTTTGACCTGATGTGTGGATTGATGGTTTCATCAGATCCATTCATATCGAAATCTAGGAATCCTCAAACCAAGAAAAAGAAACCATTGGATGATGAAGTCATGAATTTACTTCTACTCTCTCAGGATTCTGAAATATTAGACGGCGAAGAGAATGAGGCAAAATCTGAAGTTAAGGAAGAACTAATTCAGAGTTCAGAAAGTGAATGATTAAGTAAATAGAATAAAGAATTAATTTCAAATCTTGTCAGAATTTTATGAAAATTGACCAATTGTGACGCTCTCCCTCGGTTGTTTTTCGTTTTTGTGTAAAATATTATAACATATGACATTGTTACTTACAAACCGATCAATAACCCAAATTTCAGAATTTTGAGCTTCTAAAATAGATTTTCAGACCACTGTGCGTCGGGATAATCTACAAACTGATGGAAATGAAAACCCCCATTGAAGATCGTCACCCTGATCATCAGTTACCTAAAAGAAAGAAGATTCGCTGTGAAGATCGGCGAAACAACATCCTCCGAAAAGCTGATGGGAACTGGCGTGCCTCAGAGATCGGTACTGGGGCCACTGCTGTTCAACATTTTCATAGCTGACATCCCGAAACTGAAATTCTGCAAGATGGCGCAATTTGCAGATGACACCGCCATTTATCTCAGCCACAGACGAAAAGAACCGCTGACGAAACAAATGCAAGAAGATATGGACACACTGATGACTTGATGTTAGAAGGTGTTATTTCTCACCAACCCGGTGATAGGGTATAATTTTGAAAATCCTCTGAAAAGTAAGTCACGGCGGGACCGGGAATCGAACCCGGACCTCCAGCTTTACGCGCTATTGCTCTACCATTAAGCTACCCCGACTATGACTTATTTTTCAATTTTTTCCGGCTAACTTGTTAACTTTGATAATCTTGGACTTCATCACAGAAAGCCATGCAAGAGAATGATGACTTATTTCCACAAATGGGGTATCAAAGTCAACGGAAAGAAAACGACGGCCGTCTACTTCGACTACAAGCGAGGAAGATGGGACAAACCAAAAGAAGTCGAAATAAATGGAAAAACGAGGTGAAATACCTCGAGTCACCCTCGACGAAAATCTGAAAATTACACCACACCTGAGAGAAAATCGAAAGAAAGCGACGCAATTGTTTGGCTGCCTCTACCCTCTGCTAAACAGAAACAGCAAAATGGACTTCGACAACAAGATGAGGATAATGAAAACCATCATTATTCCATCAATCGGAAACGAAATCTGGGACCTGCACGAATCAGGTTCAAAAACAAAACTCCAAAGCACGATCAACAACATGACGAGAATGGCGATAGGAGCTCCATAATACCTCTCTAACGCACAAATTCGAAACGAAACGAAAATGCCGACACTACAAGACGTTGCGAAGAAAAAGCGAGAAAACCTGCTAAAAACGATGGCAAACCACGAAAACGAAAAAATCAAAAAGATTTTGGAAAACGAAAACAAGGGTATAAAAAGGAAAATGACAATTGCGTCGTGGAAACGACAAAATGAAGAAAACGAAAACGACATTCCGAACAAAAAGCCGAGATTGAAAGTGGAAGTTGGCACTGAATCCTCTACGGAGGCGGACTCGCCGGATCGAACCAGTGATTTCCGAAGTAGGTTCGAAGGAAACGGAAAATCTCAACCATTGGCCGAATCCCTGAGGCAGATGCCGGTTGAAAATACCGGTACTCTGTAGTAGGGGAGAGTGGGGAAATCACGGACGGCGGGTATTGGCGGACGCACAGGTTTAACTATGTTAGAAAAGGACAGGAGATATTTTGAATCACGCAATCATAAGTCGACCGCGCACCCAGTGCCAAACGAAAAGTGTTAAAGTGAGGACGCGCTCGCACTTCAAGGTAAGTCAACCTAATGATTTTTCAATAATTTCATCTAATTTTTGTGTAAAAGTAGATGTGTGCTTCTTACTGTACAAAAAACTTAGGAGCATGGTGTTATTTTTGGTGAAATACCATCTAATCGAACAATGTTTTAAAGCACTCGTATCATGCACCGCATGGTTCTTACCTCAAATAAAATATTTATATCGTGTTTCTGAGCGGGTCGGCTAATGGCGGACGATTTGAGTGGGGTAAACACGAACGTCCGCAGTTACCCCCAAACAACAAGTTTATTGAGTGCTGCATTTTTATTCTAAAATATGTCGCTAACAGTTAAATACTGTAACCAAATTTTTATTATAATAAAAAGACAATATTACACTAATACGTAAATCAGTTTAAAATAAATACATGAATGTATCTAGGCGTGCTTTAGTGTAGATATAGTTAACAGGCCGGATAATTATTTTTTATCACAATTAATACATAATATGAATACATTATTTCTGATACTGACAATAGATATAAATTGATATTTCAGATGCCAAGACATTACCAAAGAAAGACAGAGACTAAATATAAATTAGAGGACTTGGAGAAAGCCATTAAGGCTGTCAAAAACAAAACACTTTCACTAGGAAACGCTGCTATTACTTATTCTGTACCAAAAGCACTATACATGACTACCTCAAACATGAAACTATTAAGGCTCCAAAAACTGGAAGAAAGGCTGCATTTTCTCAAGAACAAGAAGAAGAACTGGAGGACCATATCTTGAAATGCTGTAAACAATTTTATGGTTTAACTACTGAGACGGTCCGCAAAATAGCCTTCAAATTTGCCGAAATTAATAATTTAAAGCACAATTTTGACAAAAAAAAACCAGATGGCAGGAAAGGACTGGTTCTATGGGTTTAAGAAAAGGCATCCCAATATTTCGCTTCGTAGACCTGAGTCTACTTTTATTAGCAGAATTACAGCCTTTAACGAAACGGAAGTTAAAATATTTTTCGATAACTTGGAATCGATGCAATTAAAATATCAGTTTGATGCTAATCACATATATAATGTTGATGAAACCGGCATTTCTAATGTGCAGAGAAATTCCAGGATACTAGCTCCAAAAGGCCAAAAGCAAGTTGGTATGATAACAAGTGGTGAAAGAGGAACTACAACCACAGTTGTTTGCGCATTTAGTGCCGCAGGAAATTATATTCCTCCGTTTTTCATTTTAAGAGGAAAAGAATGAATGCTCAATTATTGCGTGGAGGCAATTCTGATATGATAGCAGCAGTTAGCGATTCGGGTTGGATAAACGAGAACCTATTTGTAGATTGGTTACATAATTTTATATCTTATGCAAAGCCATCTCTAGAAAAACCAATTCTACTTGTTTTAGACAACCATGAAAGCCATGTGAGTCTTGCTTGCTATCTGCTTTGTCGCCAGAATGGAATAGTACTGTTATCTCTTCCACCGCATACGTCACATCGAATGCAACCTCTGGATTTAACATATTTTGGGCCCCTCAATACTGCATATAACCGTGAATGTGACTTATACATGGCTTCCAACGTAGGCCAAAGAATTACTCAGTATGAAATTGTCGAACTTTTTACTAAAGCTTTCAATCGAATCAGCAATATCGGGAAAGCAGCAAGTGGATTCCGGGCAGCTGGTATTTGGCCATTAGATACAACGAAATTTGATGAACAGTTCTTAGAAGCAACATTGCCTGATACTCAAACAATATTGCCGTCCAATGTTCAAACACCAGAGGCTCAAGAAGCACAAGCATCAAATCAGAAAGAACACGTTACACCTGAGGCTATAGCTCAGTTGAACGAAGCAATTCCACTTCAGGAAATTGTTACTGTTCCCCAAATATCACAACCCAAAACAAGACAAACTTCTAGAAAAAGACATTCAATTATAATAACCAGCTCCCCCATGAAAGATGCTTTAGAAGAAAAAGAACAAAAAAGGAAGAAAAAAGAACAGATTAAAATTAATGAAAAGATTGACAGTAAAAATAAAAGTAAAAAAGGCGTAAAGAATCTGAAAGCATTTAAAAATGATGTATGCAATAAAAAAGAAAACAAAAAAGCTGAATCAAAGAATCAACAAGAGTATTTTCGTCTGATTTGTAATGGAAAATATGTACTACCAATCACCGAAGATTGGATAATGTGTTACAAATGTAGATTATGGGCCCATGAGAAGTGCACAACTGGGGAAAGCAGTTCGAAGGGCTTTGTATGTGCTTTTTGCGCTAATTAGAATATGTTCGGGATTACCCCGCTCAGCATCCGCAATTACCCCACATGCTGTGGGGTAATTGCACTGTTGATTATAAGAACATGAGGTAGATTAGTTTAACTAAAGACTTATTATATTAATAAATAGCTTTGATTACTTAATTTGTTTTCGTTTTATTTTAGTTTTCCTTAGGTGTTCGCAATTACCCCCTCTCCCTAAGCTCAAGGTCAAGGTTTTGAATTTGGAAAACGACCTCGTAGCGAAAACGGGTAAACAAACGAAAGGGGCGAAGGAAGAAATTCCAGTCCACAAATAAAGATAAGAATCCAAGAAGAACATATTAGAGGTGATAGTCCATCTGAAGCATTCGTTGCGGACGGTCAGTTTTTTGACGTTTCTCTCTCCTAGTGTTTTTTGGTTCATTTACATCTAAATCTTCATCTTTATTCATTTTTTAGTATTATCTTGAAAGCCTGCTCCATAATATTCAATAGTTGAGTTCTATTTTTAAATTTTAAACTTTGACATTTATAACAATTTTTTGGCGTTTCTCTCTCCTAGTGTTTTTTGGTTCATTTACATCTGAATCTTCATCTTTATCAATTTCTTGGTCTTATTTTAAAAGCCTGCTTCATAATATTCAATATTTAAGCTTCATTTTTCATTTTAATTTTTGACGTTTATATTGATTTTCTGACTTTTCTCTCCTCGTGTTTACTGATTCATATACAACTTAATCTATTCCTCAATCTTCTCGTAAAAGTCTGTTCCATAATATTCATTCTTTCAATTTGATTTTTACATTTTAAATTTTCACATTTATATTATTTTCTCTCTCCTCGTATCTTTGGTTTATTTAAAAATGAATCTTCATCTACATCTACTTCTGAAGCTTCCTGCAAAAGCCCATTTCATAATTATCGAATAATCTTATCCCAGATTTTTCATGTGAGAAATCTGTTTCGAATTCTATACGTACCGTGAATTGTGCAATTCAAGACATATTGAATGCAACATCACGGGAGAACCATGGTAAGATATCCTTCAATAAAGGAGATATCATTATTGTAAGGGATGGATTAAATAAAATACAATCTCAGTTCCTCGAAATTGCGGGTATTACAATTCATCGTCAGGATGAATTCATGAAGAATTTGAAGATGTCTGCTACAACAAGGACATCGGTGGCAACAAATACTTTGTTTATCAATTCTAATATCGATGTTGAGAGAAATTTAAGTATTTCTCTTCTACCTAAAGGTGGAAAGTCATTGTTCAGTATTTTTATTTATTTTTTTTGGCAACGGTGGCATCAGCGCCTGCCACGAACACTGCCCGAGTTGGACCGAGCGGAGTGGCGTCGGGTGTAAGCGGCAACCGGAGAACAGAACATTACTGTATTTGAACACGCACGAATAAAATACGTAGCAACACGAAATCGTTATTTTAAAACTACAACCCAAAGTTCGATTATTTAGCCATGGTCCTTCGAGAGCCGAATCAGTAAAGCAAAACAAGTAAACGAAGCACAGCCCATCATCGCAACAGAAAATTCGCTGAATTTACGGAAACACGTGTTAAACGCATTGCTCATCACGACGCAGTACAAACACGACGACGATACCGCCACTGGAAATTCGGAACCGTTACCACAGTGAGTCATTTCATCTCAATTCTTCCTTCCGATCCACTATTTAAACCGTCGTCTAATCTCAGCCTACTTTTCTTTAATTTATATTTCAAATAATTATGGAATCGCTCAACAGAAAACGCGGTACCATTAAAACCAAAC